>LOEQ01011712.1:0-29106 GCA_001685075.1 Bramus lutescens
AATACAGGTTGATAGGCATGTTCATCATTGCTTGGGATTCCATGAACTCTAAAAACTGGAGGAGTGTTTATATTTGCACAAGATATATAATGGAAAATAGCTTCTGTACAATATTCACAACACATTATTACTTTCTAAAATTAATCTCACATACACAGAGGATAAATGGAAAAGAAACATCAAATACTTTATTTTTCTGTTTTTTGATTTTTTTATTTTATTTGAGTATGTTTTCTGATGTTAAAATATAATTTGATTTTAGACTATTTAAAAACATTAATAAAATCAGTAATACCAGGCTGTTTTATTTATTGTAGCTCTATAGTAGAATTTGAAGTCAGGGATTGTGATGCCCCCAGAAATTCTTTTATTGTACAGAATTGTTCCTTTATTGTTTTGGCTATTCTGGGTTTCTCATTTTTCCATATGAAGTTGAATATTGTTTTTTCAAGGTCTGTGAAGAATTTTGCTGATATTTTGCTGGGTATTGTATTGAAAAGTTAGATTGCTTTTGGTAAGATTGTCCTCTTTACTATGTTAATTCTATCTACCAAAGAGACTGGGAGATCTTTCCACTTTCTGGTGTCTTCAGTTTTTTTTCTCTAACTATTTAAAGTTCTTATCATACAGTTCTTTCACTTGTTTGGTTAGAGTTACACCAAGATATTTTATGTTGCTTGTGGCTATTGTAAAGGGTAATGTTTCTCAGATTTCTTTCTCAGTTCATTTCTCATTTGTATAAAGGACGGCTACTGATTTTTTTGAGTTAATCTTGTATATGGCTACATCACAGGAGGACCAATGGAATAAAATCCAAGACCCAAATATCAATTCACACACCTATTAACACCTGAATTTTGACCTAGAGGCTAAAAGTATAAAATGGATTTCCATTTTATATATAAATGTATAAAAAGCAACAACAATGGTGCTACCATAACTGGACATCAACATGCAGAAGAATGAAAATAGATTCAAATCTATCTCCATGCACAAAACTCAAGTCCAAGTGGTTCAAAGACATCAACATAAAACCACCACACTGAACCTCATAGCACAGAAAGCAGGAAGTACCCTTGAACACATTGGCACAGGAGACTACTTCCTAAATATAACCCCAGCAGCACAGACATAGAGAGAAACAATAAATGGGACCTCCTGAAACTGAGAAGCTTCTGTAAAAAAAAACTGGCAGCCCGCAGAATGGGAAAAGATCTTCACCAACCCCACATTGGTCAGAGGGCTGACCTCCAAAATAAACAAAGAACTCAAGAAATTTGACATCAGAAGAACAGATAATCCAATAAAAAATGGGTACAGACCTAAATAGAGTACTCTCACCAGATGAATCTGATGTGGCTGAAAGACACTTAAGGAAATGCTCAACATTCTTAGCTGTCAGAGAAATACAAATAAAAACAACCCTGTGATTCCATCTTACACCTGTCAGAATGTTCAAGATTAAAAAAACAAAAAAACCAATGATGATAGCTTATGCTGAGAGTTATGTGAGGTGAGGTAAGGGGATCAGTCCTCCATTGATGGTGGGAGTGCAAACATGTACAGTGCCTTTGGATGTCAGTATGGCAATTTCTCAAAAAAGTAGGAAACAAACTACCCCAATACCTAGCAATACCACTTTTGGGTATTTTCCCAAAGATGCTCTATTATACCACAAGGACATGTATTCAACTATGTTCATAGCAGCATTATTTATAATAGGCAGAACTCAGAGACAGCCTTGATGCCCCTCAACTGAAGAATGGGTAAAGAATATGTAGTACATTTACACAATGGAGTACTACACAGTGGAAAAAATAATGATACCTTGATATTTGCATGTAATTGGATGTATTTAGAAAAATCACAGAAATACTAATATAATATGTACTCAATCATAAGTAACTTCTAAACATAAAGAAGAAAAAATTAACATACAGTCTATAACCCCAGAAAACCTAGACAACAAAGAGGACCCTAAGAGAAACATAGATGGATCTACATAGGAAGGAGAAAAAGACAAAATCTCCAGAGTAAATTGGGAGCATGGGAGTCATGGAGGAGGGTAGAAGGGAAGAGAGAAGGAAAGGAGGGAAGCAGAAAAAAATGTATAGCTCAATAAAAAAGAAATCTTACATGGAATTTTAAATAAAAAGCATTAATAATATAATAAATAAATGTTAATTTGTCATTCACAGTTCAGAGAAAATTATAATAGTATCTCATATGGCTAGCAAATAATAATAAACAGCAAAATCTCATTTCAAGTTACTTATTTGAAGGGAATATCTGATCAGTCGTGTTATTTTGTCTCACTATAAATTGGAGGAGTAAGGGGTACTATCACTGTAAAATGCGTTCACGAGACAGACCTGTGCCAATTTTTCATGCAGGCTTTGATATAACATTCTTATTTTTCTCTACAATATACATTCAGTTTCTCATTTAACATTTCTTTTAAAAGATGATGATGATGGGGTCTCTCTCTCTCTTTGTGTGTGTGTGTGTGTGAGAGAGAGAGAGTGTGAGTGTGTGTGTGTGTTTGTGTGTGTGTGTGTCCTTGAATGACAACTAAAGAAAAGAGGTCATGAATTCAGGAGAGAACAAAGGCAGGGGTACATAGAAGGATTTGCAAAGAAGAAAGGAAGAAGGAAAATTAAGTAAGTAGATTTTAATTTTAAAAATTAAATTTTAAATTATATTATATGTATGTGTGTGTACTTTTAGGTATGCATGCATACTACATGAATATGGTGTCAGTAAAATTCAAAAGAGGGTATTGGGTCCCTCAGCCACCATGTGGGTATTAGAACTGAATCCAAGTCTTCTGTCAGAGAAGCAAATGTTCTAAATCACTGGCATATTATCCTTTTCCTTCCTTTTCTCTCCAAATCTTTTCATATACCCCTTCTTACTCTCTTTCAAATTCATGGCCTCTTTTTACATGGTTATTTTATGTAAGTATTTTGTGTATATACATGTATATTCCTAACTCCCAGCCCAGTCTGTATGTTACTTCTATATGTTTTCATGGTGGAGCATTTAGTATTATACAATCAATTGGTCCTCCTTGGAGAAGACTATAACTCTGCTCTCAGAATTTTAGTTTCCTATAGTTCTTAGGAAAAGGTTGTGGCCTAGTGGGCTTATTACTTTTTAAATTGCTAATATTTCAATATTTCATAACTTGGGTTTGAGTAGGAAAGCAAGACCTAAGCCAACTTCTCTGGTGCTGTGTCTTAAGTGTCTGTAGTCCTTGTTAGTGCAGGTGAAAGACAGCGTGACAGAGAGATGCAGAGAGAGCTTGAACAGTGTATAACATATGCATTCTGTATAATACATAATTTAAATGTTGTAGCCAGTTCTATTTTTCAGTATTCCCTTTCATTTTAAGTATTTCCTTCTTCTTAATAGATCGGTGACACATTGAAAGTAAGCAGCACCTTCAGCTATTTTCCTTGATGTGTTTCAGGATGTTAAAGTGAGAAATCAAGCGTCCTTTGGGAAATTACAGTACAATTGATGTGCCAGTTAGATTTCTATCTCTGTGACAAAGTACTTAGGAGGTGACCATTTAGGGAAGGCTTATTTTAGGTCATAGTTTCCAGGGTTCTGCCCATTGTCACTTGGCTTTACCATTCCTAGAGGTAGTACCTTGCAGCAGAAGTGTGTACTGGGGGCCAGTTGCACACTTAATGGTGGCTACTAAGTGGAAATATACCAGGAGAGGCATGGGAACCAGTGGCAGCATAGAGCCTCAGGAGCACATTGTCGGTGGCCTCATTTCAACTAGGCCCCATTTTATGAACTTTCCACTACTTGTCAATATTACTGCCGCCTGGGGACGAAGTCTTTAACAAAGCAGGAACATTTAATATACAAGCCTCAATGGATGATACTTAGAGAAGGTTTAAGAAAAGACTTGAAGATTCAAGCAAATAGAATGTTAATTGCCTTATTGATTGCCTTCCCAAATACCTGAACATTGCAGCAGTTGACTCCAAATAGTTGACTCTTGACCCATTATTTTTCTGTCTCCACATTTCTTCCCATTGTTATTTTCTCAGCACTTATATGGGAGCAGTAGAGTTACTCTTGGGGCTTCTGGTCATGTCTCTTGGTTTTCATGGCTGATGTACCATTAACAGTGATGACCTTCCTTAAGTTTGTGCACCTTGCATTCTCACAGCTGTTGGGCATCTCAGTCAACCCGTGCTTCTTACACTCTGGCCTTGGCTATCGCTGTACTCAGCTCCTCCATTAGTACCTGCAATAAGCCCAGATCCACTGGGCTTTATTTTCTTGGCCTGGCTTCAAGATTCCTAGCTTTTCTCACTGCTGGTCTACGGCACACTGATCAAGGGCTCCCCAGTGGACAAGGATCTACTTGCCTGTTTAACTTCTGTCCTCAGCATTTCAAAATTATTAGTCAGGATCTGGACTGGAGCCAAGAGAATATGAATATTTTAAGATGCGCACTCATTCCTGTACTTCCCTTACCTCAGCATCTGGAAGACAGATAATGACTCCCCCAGAGTCTTGCTTATCCATACTACTTATTAATTTTAGTTATGATCCTAATAGTTCATTCCTGGCTATTAAGTATAGGAAAACTCAAGTGGACTTGAAGACTTCTGGCATGCTGAATTACTACAAAGTGGCTTTTGGACATTGGAGAGACAAGTGGGGTGGAAGGCTTGCGCCATGGAATGCTAACAGCTTAAGGTCCTCCCCAACTTTTCTTCTCATCAGTTGATTCTGCCATTTACCTTCCAATAGGATCCATCCATGACAGTTAGATTAACTAAAAGATAAGTACGGTTTCCAGCCAACTTATTGTTAGTGTAGTTTCCATTCCTAAAACCCTCTCAATCCCCAGGCATTTGTGCCTCCAGCTGCATCCCTCTAAATACAAGGTCCGCGTTCTAAGGAGCCCAACTGTTAAACTCATCTGCAGGTACGTGGTGCCTCATGGAAGCCCAATGTCGCAGGCACCTTCCTCTCTTTAATTTCTCTGGCCTCCAGCATTTCTCTCTCTGAGGAGAGGTACCTCTTATTTCACTAGCTTTTTAATTTCTAGGGACAGCAAAACACAAACTGAGCCTGTAATGGAAGAGGTGAAACAGCGGTAACCCTGTTGCCAAGGGGTGGATCGTCAAGCACCTGCCCTGGCCTTCACCACACCATGAGATCTTCAGTGCACCATGGGATAGCTCTTTTTCCAGGCTTTTCTTCTCAGCTTTGATCACTTATGACCGTTCTTCTGCATCTTGATTTAACTTTCCTATGATCCTATAACCCACTCTTCCTTGCTCTCTTTCTTGGCATCTTTCATTCTTTCCTTTCTTTGGAAGATTTCCCAGAAGAGCACACCTGTTGAAGTACCTCACCTTATTTGTCAGATTTCCTCTTTTCTTTGGATTTATGCAAACTCAAGGCAAAAGCAAAACTAACTTCTTTTAGTAATAAACACTTAAAATAATTCTAGTACGTTAGTAAAATTTGTCACCCACTTTGTGTACACTTTTAAGTTTACATCCCAAGCCCGATGCAAATATCATAAATCTTCCCATGGGGAGGCAACAAAGTCTGGCATAACAAGTTGAAGCAGGACTAAGCCCCTCCCCACTGTGTCAAGGCTAAGCAATGTATGCCTCCCACCATCCTGAGTGAGGTAACCCAGACCCAGAAAGATGGACATGCTATGTTCTCACTCATAAGTGGAATTTTTAAGATTTATTTTTAAGAAATATTCTTTCTTGAAAAGGATAGCCAGGCTACAATCCACAGCACCTGAGAAGTTTAGGTAACAAGGTAATAATTAGGTAACAAGGAGGACCCTAAGAGAGACATGCATGAATGTCCCTGGAAAGAGGAAATTGATAAGATCTCCTGAGTAAATTGGAAGGAGTGGGGGGTCAGTAAAGGGGTTGGGGAGGAGAACATGAGGGAACTGGATGGTTGAGTTGGGGGAGGGACAGAGAGGTAGAGTAAGGAAAGAGGCATCTAAGCAGTAGGCCAAGCCCCTGGAGTCTGATTGAAGAGAGGTAGGAGAGATTACATAAGCAAAGGGGTCAAGATCATGATGGGGAACTTACACAGACAGCTACCCCAAGCAAGTGGGAGCTCACTGACTCCAGATTGACAGCTAGGGAACCTGCATAGGACTAAACTAGGCTCTCTGAATGTGGGTGACAGTTGTGTGGCTTAGGCAACCTTTGGGGTCACTGGCAAAGGGACCAGGATTTATCCTTAGTTCATGAATGTATGGAAGGATGGACTAGACATTTTTGGTGAATTATTGCATGTATATATTGTATATTGTCATTATGTTTATTGTATATAGCTTTTCTTATTTTAATTATAGCCTTTTTATTTCAGACAAAAAGGGGAATGTAGTGATGTTTCATCTGTATTTTAATAAATAAAACTTGCCTAAAGATCAGAGAATAAAACATCCCCACTAGTCAGTTTTACAGACAAGGCATCATGTCTGCCAGCACACTGCCATGCTCCCCACCATGATGATAATGGGCTGAACCTCTGAACTATAAGCAAACCACCCCAATCAAATGTTTTCCTGTTAAAGAGTTGCTGTGGTCATGATGTCTCCACACAGCAATACAAACCCTAACTAAGACACCCATCCTAACTTAATATCAAGGCCAATTAAAGAGTACCCAAACCATGATAGCTATCTTGGAAGGAAGAACTCTCATGGTGCCAAACCCCCAGATGAAGACCTATAGGTAATTAATGGTTGCTGGGCAGGGAAAATAGTTTTCCTCAGGAGTGAGACCCCTAATTGGCTATTCAATTCCAAACATCATACATACATACACATATATGTGTGTGTTTGTGTGTATGTATGTGTATGAATGTATGTATCACTAAACAGACTCAGCATGCTGCATTTGTGTCCATGCATTTATGCATACATATAATAATAACAAAAAAAGGAGGCCATAAATTTGAGAAGGACTGAGGGAAAATTATATGAAGGGGGCAAATGAGAAGAAATAAAAGTGGAGAGATGATGTAATTATATCATAATAAAATTAATATTTTTAAACGTGTCGAGAATGAGATAAATGCCCTAATTAGGAAAAGTGTTTGAATAAAAAAATTATAATGAAAACGTTTAACCAAAATACACAAGAAATCTTAAAACTAAATAAAAAGTAACAATTCACTTAAGTCATTGTCTTCTAGAAATGTCAGAGGCTACACCCATGAAATCTCACTAACATGACCGCCTAAATCTGACCTGAACAAAGATGACATCAGCAGACATATTAACCTATAAACTCTCCAGAAAACTTTTAGAATGGATTATAAATCAGAAAGGAACATGCATCTTGAAATTTTTCCAGAAATAAAACTTGTGCATGTTAAATACCCCTTCCATACTGAAACAAAGTTGGATGATTATATTTAAATAGAAACAAGCCAACAGAATGGTGAACCATTCTAAAATTTATTTTTACACCTTGAAACATCTAGATAGAAATTGAATTTGTAGAGTATTTAGATTTTGTAACTGTGTCACTAGTTATGAGACACATCCAAGGGGAAAAACAAACATTGTAGCCTTAAATGCTCTTAGTATTAATCAGCAAGGAATGAAAACAAATTCAATATTCAACTCGAGAAATTAACAAAAGCGCCCCACCCCACAAAAACCAGAATTTTGTAAAACACATGGGGGAGCAATAAAAATTAAGAACAGAAGCTAGCAGACATGTCATGGAACTGACATTTTCCATAAATACTAGGTTTTTGAAAAGACCCATGACATAGACAAGACTCTGGAACAGCCAGCAAGTGAGAAGACATGATTACAAGCATAAGTTAAAATTTTCTAAGTCCATTTAATCACATATATGGAGGAAAGTCATTAAAAATGTACTGTGGATCTGGGGCTGTAGCTCGGTGCACTTCTCCAGCATGTACCAGGCCCAGGGTTTGATCCTCTGCACCAAAATACAGACACACACACACACACACACACACACACACACACATACAGACATACATGCACACATGTATTACAAAATAGCTATGAATCCTGAAATTTTATCTTGACTTAGTATACCTATGGAAAACATAAATATAAATAAACCAACAGATCAATATCTTCTTCTCAGACATTAAAGACATGGATAATATTACAAAATAGCTAAGTCAGAGACATATAAGCTCTATCAAACCCACGATTAATCAGTAACTGCCCTAGCACACATTTGAGCACACTTAAAAGATGTATTTTACCTTACTTTAAATATGTAGCTGAATATCTTATTTTATTTTGTCTAACTCCTATAAGTACTCAATTTTGCCTTCCTTTCTCTTGGGAAGCAATCTCTATCATGTGTGCTTTAGCCTGGTTCTCTCTCTATGGACTCTCATATTTTCTTTATGAGTTTTCAATTCATTGAAATTCAAGTTGTTTTTAGTCTCTACTGATTAAGTTAAACAACAAAAAATTCCCTTCTGAGTTTTAAGTCTGATGTGCTTTACTGTTTTTTGTGTTTTTTTTTAAATGATATGTACTAACAACCTATAGTACGTCCCACCCTCTCCTGCTGCTGTTTTCTTCCCTTGTAGTACTTGTACTGGATTTTTGGTAGTCCGTTGTCTCCTGACAAATACTATATATGGTATTTTTTGGCAATTTTTATAGGTTTCATGGGAGTTTATGCTTAGACATAATTATTATTCTGGCTCATCAAAATGATAAACATTCATTTCTTCATGGTTTTTCAGTGGTTCCAATGATGCCTTATCTCTTTAAAATAGTCCAACAGTAAGATTCCTATGATCTATTCCCTTTCTGTTTGTCTCATGGCTATGGTGCCAGCCTGCCTGGATTCACACTATAATTTTATCATATATTAACTTTTTGGTTTCACTTTCCTTGTCTGTAAAGTCAGATAAATACAATACTGGTACCTCCCTCATATAAAGTTTTTAAGAAAATTAAATGAATTAATTTACAATAGGGGCTTAGAAAAATGTTGGTTTCATACATACCATAGGAGTGTACAAATGTTGCCTTGGTTGAAAGGTTCCCTGGATCAGTAAAAGAGGAGGTTAATGTTCGGTTGTCCAACTTATCTCTATTTTGGAAAGCATAATCTATCGTTTTATGTGTCATCTTCTCTTTCTCCTATGGCTTGTCCTCTCGGCTAAAATGATGAACGCTTGACCTGTTGAGAAGGCAATATTCTTCGCAATCCAACACTTCATGCTGAGAAATCAAGCTCACACAATGCAACTGCTGTTTCCTTTCAGTTTTGCTTAGCTGTTTGCTTGGAGCTGTCCCTTTAAATAAACGCAAGAATAAGACGAGAGAGGTTGTGGGACGAGAAAATTATGGCCTTTGCAGCACCTGGGGCTGGTAGAGATACCTATGATAGAGCTGGTATCTTCTTCTAGGATTCAAAGACATATTCATGTGTTGCCAGGACATTGTAACACAATGGTTTTGTTTTGACTCTGGTTCCATCCACCCTAGAGTGACTGGGTAATTCATATACCGCCATCATTTTGACTTTTAATACTTTTAAAATCTAACTTTTCTCATTATAGCATGACAAAGTTCTGCTATGTAACATACTCCTAAAGCTACAAGGAAGAAAAAATTAATATTATTTATTATTAATATTAATATATACAATATTTCTAACTTTATTATTTCCTTATGAAAATAAGAAATTTTTTCTTCCAACAATAGTTTGCTATCATTATTTCTTTCAAACATCTAACAATTATATTTTTACTTGTGATGTTGCTTCTCAGGCTAATAGTAGAGTTTTTTTTTTTTTCTGAATTGAAGCGCTTCTTCCCAGAAGGAGGAGGGATGCTCTTTAGACCAGGATGTTGAGGAAACTTGCAAGGTTAAAGTCTCAAAGAAACTTGGAAAAGTCACAGGCACTCCCCATGGTTATAAAAGGAGAATGATTTCTGGGTAGAAGAAACTTACCAAAGATGCTGTCTGAAGCTGTCAGGGAGCCCCCTACACCAAGCTTTTGTGAGTTATTACTGATGTTAAGGTGGGGCTTTCTGTGGTGTGGCTGCCTTTGAGTTACCCAAGCATCTGTAAGCTACTTCAATAAACCCACTGGCTCACAGAGCTCCACTTGGTTAGAATGGTCTCCTTGGCCTGTCATTAGTGTCCTATGAGGGGGTGAGTGTATATTTGCTCTCATACCCCCAGGAAAAGTTATAAATGGCTAATAAGAAGAAAAGATCTTGTGTAATACTCAAAACTGAGTTTTTAAAAAAGTAAATAACTGGCTGAAGAAGGCAAATATTCTACATCTACCTGTCATAAGACACACAATACTTACAATAATCACAAATTAGCATAGCCATGTGTGCCCTATGAGTAAGACTAGTGCATAACCTTTCTCTTCCTCCAGGAAAACCTTCCTGAACAAGGGATTTCTGAAATTATTTCCCTGTGCCCACCCCCGTGGCTTTTTTTTTTTACGTTTTTCATCATCTGTAGAATTTTAAATGAGAACTCCCATTGTTCATGTCGTCGTACCATTTACTAAAATTTGCAGCTTTGTCACCTGTGGCCTTCACTTAATTTTCAGAATATTTGGCAGATTTTTCCTTTGGAAAAGTAAAACCAGCGCACGAAAATCAATAAAACCAATCAATATGGTTTTTGAAAATGTATGGCGTCTACTCTAAGTCAAAAAGTTCTCACTTTTAGAATCCCACTATTTTTTCCTTAGTGAAAAGAAACAATGGAGAACAAAAGAATATAATTTCTTGACCCTTACTTAGCTCATTATAATTTAAATACCATCTGTGAAGATCTTGAGACTCAGGCAGGTGCAAAACAAAGAAGGAAAGTGATATATTGTGGAATTTCAAAATCCCTTTCTCTCTCTTGTTGAACTCTGAGCGGTCTTAAATTTGGATCTACTGAATTAGTTCTCCAACTCCAGTAGTTGAATCTCTTGCTAATTAAAAAGTAATGGTTTTTAGTTGGCTGGTATTCCAATCATGCAACGGGCGGCTGTTGGCACAAACAACTCAGGAGTTGCATGGGACAGCAAATTTCGTGGCCTTGCCTCTCCTGAGTTAATGCCATTGTCTGACATGTTTTCAGAAGAGACACGTTGGATAGCAGGTGTTGATAGCCTTTCACCCTGCAAAACTATCCCAGTTGCATATGCTCTGCATATTTTTAAGTAGTCATGAAAAATAGCATTTTGTTTATAAAGATCACTGCACATATGGTCAACAACTGGAATTCACAGAGGTTTTCATCAGTGTAAACAGTCATCAAAATAATAAAATTGGCTATTTTGGTCCTCCCAGATGCATTGTGAATCAGAACAAGCAATTAATCATTTCCACCATCCTCATTAAGAAAAGTGTACTTAAAATTTGAATTTTTTAAGATTTATTTTTATTTTTAAAATGAGTGTGCGGACACGTATGCGTCCTCATGCATGACTATGCGCCTGGAAGTATTGGTGCCTATGCACGTTAGAGACATGGAGCTGCTGTTACAGGCAGTTGTGAGTCATCTGTTGTCTGTGCTGTGGTCAGAGTGAGGGACCTCTGCAAGAGCTTTATGTATTCTTAACCTGTGAGCCATTTCTCCATTCCTAAAACTTGAATTTCTAGGATAATTGTATCTTTCCCAGCACAGCCAACTTTCAACTATGAAAATTCCATTTTAAAATGAATATGCTCTTCAATACTCTCCTACTCAAAGGTTGCTTACCATATTTGAATAGATAATTTGTGTGTTTTTATAGTACTAAATGTATGCTTCTATTGCAATTTAATTTGTACTTTAGTGAAACCAATAAGGACAGCTGTGTATTTCTGTCAGAATTCAGAAATAATGACAGAAATAGAAATTTGGGACAACTGGCAAGAATATAACTACACAGGAGTTTGTTTTCCTGTACGCTCATAGATTTTTTAAAGAAATAATCAATAAGGAGAATGAAAAGGTGAAATTACATTTTCAACATAAATAAATATGCACGTATCATCTGCATACAGAAACGTGCGTGAGGGAGACTGTCCACAGAGGTAAAGGTGTGGGTGAGGAAGCACAGAGAAAATCTCAAGAGGTGTTGGTGTACTAAGAAAGAGGCAAGTTGGTAAGGAACTCTTCAATGGAAAACATCACTGTGGTAAAGGAAACTATATTTTCTGTCCCAAAATTCAAATAATGGACCTTCCTCTAAAACAAATTTAAAAACCACACTGACAAATCCCACAATGCTGCATCGAAGGTTCAGGGAACATAGAGTAAGGGGCAGGGCAGGAAGATTGTAAGAGCCAGAAGACTGGAAGTCTGCCATGAGATCGCACCTCCTAGAACGGACAGCATTGCTTCCCCGTGATACCTCAATGGTATGGATTCCTAAGCGGCACATGACAAGGACAACAAGAATAGACACGCCAACATGGAAGGGTCTCTCAGGACTTCTCACCAACCAGAAGAACTACGGCCAACTAAGGAACGCTGAGAGGGGGAGGAATAGTCAGCCCAGGTGGCCTCCAAGTGGTTAGCAGAACCAGCTGCTCATCCCTGAAATAACATGCATACCAGTAACACTAAACAGAAGTGTGTGTGTCTGTGTATTTGTGTGTGTGTGTGTGTGTGTGTGTGTAAAACAATAACAAAAAAAGAGGCCATGCATTTGGGAGAGAGTAGAATCATAGATGTATTTGAAGGGCGGAAAGCAAAGGGGAAAATGATGAAATTGTCTTTCAATTTCCAAAAATAAAAGGAAAGAAAGGAACTAATATTTAATTATTCAAAACTTTATGAAATAGAAGTTAACAGCATCAATCAAAATACAGGCAGCAGATAGAACTCAATAGAGCAGTGGAAAGAAATGTAGTCACAGTAGAAATAGTTATATTTGAAAGACGATAAAGAACTGACCCAGACCAAAAACACAAAACAAAACAAAAAAACAACAAGAAAGAATAACAAGGGCAACAACCACAAAAACCCATCATAAGACTACAGAGGATGAAAGTGAGAAATATTAGTTATTATTGCTTTTTAAAGAAGATTATTTTTATTATTTTTATTCATATAGCTGTATGTGTTTCCTTGTGACTGTATGTCATGTTTGGGCAGATGCCCCTGTGTTGGGGACTGAGGACCACCAGACGCTGAATTTCTTGTGAACAACTTGTTTTCCTCTGCTCTCAGCAGCCTGTAGCTGCTCTGAGCACGAGACCCTTATGGCAAAGGAGTGGGTTCGGATGAGTCTGCAGCTGAAAGATCCAGAGAGCTGGGGCGTGGCCAGAGCCCTACATAAGCTGCCCCTGAGCACAATAAAGCGTGCATTCTTGACAAAGTGGCCCCGTCTGTCTGAATGTCTCCATCTGTGTTTCTGTGTTTTTCAATTTTCAGCCTAGTTCCTGTAGTGTGTAGCAAGTAGAGTGCAGAACGGAACGGAACAGGTGTAATTTTACACCCATGAAGGCCAGTAGAGGGTTTCAGATTCTCTGCATTTGGTGTGACCTCTCTGCCATCCCAGCTGAAAACAAACTTAGGTCCTCTGTGAGAGCACCTAGCACTCTTCCCCTCTGGGCATCTCCTCAGAGCTGACTGCTGCTTTAATGTATGCTTTTACAACTGTTATTTTTGAGATGTGGTTTCATGTAATCCAGGCTGACCTGGAATTCATAATCTTCCTACTTCATTTTTTGATTAGTTAGGATTCAGTATGATCCATCACATTTGGCATATGAAAAATAAACTAAAAAGATACGATTAAAAATAGTTATAAACCACAAGAGGAAAAATGATAGTCACAGAAAAAAAGTAAAAAATACTGAAATTACATGTGAACTGATTTTCTGAATAAATTTGAAGATAAAGATTTGAAAACCTTGCTAATGTAAGAGAACTTGAATTTATAAATATGGAACCTCAGTCTATGGCAGAGAAAGTAGACTAAGAATATAACAATAAATAGTACTGGGAAGCCAGATTTAAAATGATAGCTTCAGATTGTAAACATCAGGCTACAGGAAACATGGAGACTCCAACACAACCATGCCTGTAACATAGTGAAGATTGAGAATGTGGGTCTTTAGAGCGAGCAGCTCAGCGCCAATAAAAATGTTACAATTTGAACATGAAAGATACAGGAAATACTCTCCCCACCTGCTTCTGAAGAAAAGTTCTAGAAGACGAATTTGACTTAAACGAGAAATAATTTCAGAAAAGGGACCAAGCACTGGGAAGAACATTTACTCTTCATTGTGTGCTGAGACCTAAGACATTAGTGTCACGCCAATGCCAAGACGTTCTCCAAAGGAGGAAATGAAGAAACAGTAGGAAGAAGTGGTGTTGCTCACCTCTAGTCCCGGCACATGGGAGGCGGACTGGGGTGCAACTAGGTGAGTCCTGCCCAATCTTTACAGTGAATTCCAGGCCAGCCAAGCACACACAGTGAGACCCTACCTAAAACATGTCATAATGGAGTAAATTTGTTGGATTTTCTGAGGTGCAGACAATGTAATTCAAAGCTGGGCAGATTATGTCTTAAGAATAAAAGCACAAGTACATTTGATACCAAAAAAGGTAAAGAGGAAATATACTATTGACTGTGTATAGACCAGAAGAGGTAAAAGTGAGATGTGAGAAATTCTCCAAGATTGTATTACAGTAAAACAAGAACACAGATAGGAAAGTGGCAGAATTATTGATAATAGTTACCATTTGTGTAGACACAGAGTGACATAGCGTTAATGGTTTTAGAAAACTCTGCTGGGGAATTAGCATAAATTAAAATATTTATTTGTGAAAAAATAGCTATCCACCAGGAAGAAGGAGGTTCTCAGACCTTTCAGAACTGTGGTGCTAGAGTCTCGTGTGGCACACACTACCGAAAACTGGAAGAAAATTAAAATACTGGCATGACAATCTCCCCAAGACAGAGCAGAATCCTTCTGCACCTCCTCCTGCTGTGAGTTCTTGACATTCCTTGACTTTCAGCGGCATCATTCCAACCGCCACCTCTGTCATCATGCGACGTTTTCCCTGTGTGTCTGTATCTTTTTAGAGAGGTATGACTCATATTGGATGTGGATCTATCCTAATGACTTCATCTTAAATTCACCATATATGCGAAGAAACTACGTTCAAAGAAAGTAACATTTTTAGTATCTGGGGGTTAGCGTATCAACACAGAATTTGGAAATTATAATTTAGTCTAGAACGTGGCTTACCTCTTGGGCTGTATCAATTGACTTAGCGTTTGATGTGTGTTTATTAGTCTGTTGGATAAGGGTGTATACTCCCTCTCTTGCCAGAGCTGTTTATTCTCATGCCTTTTAGCCTCATGTATTTTTCAGGGATCTTGTTTCCTTGATAGTCCACATTCTTCCATACTGTTTCAATATGTGGATGACATCATTTTACTCAGACTGTATGTATCAGGCTATAGTTTGAACTTTGAGTTTCCCCAAAGACTCATGTGTTTATGGCTCAGAGAGAAAATTGATGCTATGGGAAACTGGTGAACAGTTTTAGAGATGTGGCTTGGTGGAAGTCCTTTGGTTATTGAGGGAATATCGTCAGTGTGGTTTGTAGAACCAAGTTCATCCTTATCTTTGTTCCCTGGATGATGATTGGACAGGACACTCCACTTCCTTTGAAATGTTATGTCACCATAGGAACCTAACAATGGGGCCCATTGACCATGCAATAAAATTTTCCAATACTTGAAAGTAAAGTAGTTAGTTAAAGTAGTGACTAAGTGTTTCGTGGTCAGGAAAAATAAAGGTTAAAGGAAATTATCCCACTGCATAGAGCTACGAACACCTTCCAGCATGCAGTGCACATGAGGAAAAGAAAACACATGTGTCTAGAAGCTATATAAAATCCATAATTCTCTAAATTGACCATTTCAGACATTTTTTACCCATGAAAATATGATGACAACATATAAGAAGGAGCAGGTGTTCACATTGTTCTGCAATCCATGTGTTCAAGAGGGTAAGACATAAACCCTACAAAGATTCAGCAATTGCAAGGTCAATGGCATTTTGGGGATGTAATCATAACTGTGCAAGACTTCTCAGTCAAAAAAATAAAGTCATTGTAACTCACATTTTATGTTGTTAAAAATAAAGTAAAATCATTGTACATATATTATCTTTTCTTTAACTATACATTGCTTGAAATTGCTCCTCATTCCATTTAAAATATGGCTAGGTTTCTCCCCAAAGCAGAACATACAAATTTATGAGAAATTATCCATAATCCTTAGCTATCACGTAGGTGAAAATCAAAATGACACAGATTTCCTCTCAGTCAGAATATCTATCATCAAGAAATTAATGCCAGTAAATTCTGAAGTGTATATGAGGGAAAATATGAACACTTACACATTGTTGCTAGGAATACACACTGGTATAACCACTGTGAAAACCAGCATGGATCTTCCTCAAAAAAATAGGAGAATATGACCAAACTCGAAGGATAAGCAGATGTGAAAATGTCCTTAAGAAAATTCATTACTTTTATGCTAATTGGGAAAATTTTTAATAATTAAGAAATGTGAGTTGTAAAGATATTACTTGGATGCAGACACAAAGAAGGCATGGCAGCGGGACTCAGATGCAATGGGGTTCCTCACTACTTAGGTTTTAGGATTGAGCAAATTTAGTAAAGCTACTGCTTCTAGCTTTCAAATATTGTCTGTGCACATGACTAAAGTGGAGTGGTTACTGCAGGGTGCCAATAGTCCATGTACAGCACAGGATGGAATGTGCTCTTCCTTCTGCCTGCAGCCATAAGTTCCTTTCATTATTATTCTTCATGACTATGATACACTGAGTTGCCCTCGGCAGCCTTAACCAACACCGAAACCTCCCATGAACTCACTTCTCTCCTTGCTGTGGTCAAAGTTTTGACAAGAAGCAGCAAGGCAGGAAAGGTTTATTTCGGCTTATGAGAAGGTAAGTCCATCATGGTGGGAATCCACTCATGGCTCATGACTGTGGAATCACGTGTATGAGATTGCTTGCTCACATCTTGGTAGAGCAGGTAATTGAAACAGTGGGATGGTCCGATGTGTTTCTCCTTTATTTTCATTTATTTAAACCATGACCCAAACTCAAGAAATGATTCTACCTATAATTAGGATATGTCTTCCCTCTTCAGTTAAACCTGACTGGAAATGCTTGCATTCCAAACATAGTCAAGCTGACCATAAAGATAAACCGTTCATGAACTAGGTCTCTCTTTCTTTCCTGCTCCGTGAACAGGTGACAGAACAAATCCCATGAGTCCTAGCGATAATAAAGGATGAGGTTTAGGTACTTCAGATACAGGTGGTAGGGGAATCTGTGTCATTCGTTCCTGTACTTAACCTCAAGACCTTCTCAAACCTGATCCCCAAAACACTTTTCCATTGTATCCTGGTTTTCTGCTTCCGCAACAAAATTATGAGCCAGTAGATTTGATGATAACTAGTTTATGACATTCAATTATATTCCCTTTATCACTTTATCAATCACTCAATCTCCTATAATAAATAGTTTGTAGATGTCAAAAAAAGTTAGATAAATGAGAACAGAATTTAGCATGGTGGTTTGGACTGAAAACATGAATTTATAAGCGGTTACCAAATAGATAGTTGCAAAGCCACATCATCGAATGAGATCACCGAACCAGCTAAACACTCCGCAGTATGAAGGAACATCTGTGGAATAAAATAAAATCTCAGCCTCTTCAAAATGAAACTACGCTTTTGAAACTAACCTGAATCGTCTGTAAATTTCTTTATAAGTATGATCCTCCCCTGTGCATTTATTTGGTCCAAGAGAGTACTAATTAAGGGGAGCAGACAGCAATCTATGATCTGCAGATTCTCAGAGCTCTCTGACATTTTAAGCATACGTGCTCATATGAATGAGTTCACTTAAATTTTAATTGGCTGTTTTCAAACAATGCTGTTACTTGAAAACCACAGGACCAGGAGATTGATCCTGGGAAGAAAATGAACATCTTTGGTGAGCCAAAAACCTTTAAAAAAAAAAAACGATGTTGTGGGGCCTTTATATTTACTGTACCACTGGGCTTTCCTGCCAACCTAGGTTAAGTCTCCAGAAGTTTACCATATTATTCCAAACTATATACTCCATAAGGGAATTGTAACCTTAAATAACAACCAAAATATTTCCCCAGTATCTACGGGTATTCAGTGGGCTTCTGCAAAATGGTATTAAGTGTGGTCTGTTCTCAGTATTTCTCACTTCTAAGAATCAAGGCGAGGCACTTTTTGTTATCTATTAAAGTAAATATGACCACACTTGAAAACATAAACAGATAAAACAACGTTAGCAAAGTTTGTATGTATAACTCATGATAAGATTTTGGGCACATATTTCTAGACTCAAAGCTTAAAAGAATTCTTAGGCAATATAGAATATCAGTATTTCATTATAGTGAAATACATAGAAATTGGTCACATGGACACGAATTATAAGAATATTCTGCATTCAATATACTTTTCTCAGATTCTTAAGGTAATACCATAGATATTTTCAGATATTCTAGATCCTCTTAAACAGTCCCTTTGAAGAGCTGTGTGATTCAGACATATTCTGATGTTTTCTTCCTATATTGTATGCATTCTACAATATACTGATATCTTCATTAAAATGTGATTCAATTTAATTACCTTTAAAAATCTCTTAAGTCTTTCAGTTCTTTTGATGCCATTAAATGCAAATGGAGAATTAATCTGATTGGCAGGTACTTAATCTGTATTTCTGCTGCTAATAATACTTGTAGGGCCAGGGAAAAGGCTAAATCAGCAAAGCACTTGCAGTGCGAGAATGAGTACCTGGATTCTATCTCCAGCATTCAGATAAAAAAGTTGGAGGCAAGTGAGGGGGTTTGTGTATGTGAAGCAGACAGCATGTTTCTCTAATCCCAGCACTGCGCAGGGGAAACAGCTCTTACTGGGGCTTGCTTGTTAGTCAGTATAGACAAACTGCTGAGCTCCAGGGTCAGTGGGAAACCCTGTTGCAAAAAGAAAGGTGGAGAATGACTGTGGATAAAACTGGATCCTTACCTTTGGCCTACACACACGCACACACACTCACACACACACACATGCACACACACATGCACGCATACAAACACACACATAAGCACACACACAGGCACACACACATGCATGCATACAAACACACACATACACACACATGTATGCATACAAACACATGCATACGCACACACACATGCATGCATACAAACACATGCATACGCGCGCGCGCACGCACACACACACACACTCAAGCCATTCAATTTAAATGTATTACAGGAATAGAGAAGTGTCTTGCAGCAGAGGGAAATTAACAAAGAGATCCACAGCTGGACAATTTGCAGGAGTGAGAGACTTTGGAGTCCTCTGTCCTTAAATGGGATGTCCTTATCCAATCTCTCCCCTTAAGGCTCAGAAATCTATGTGGAAGTGGAGGCAGAAAATTGGCAAGAGTCAGAGGGAGTGGATGGCTCTGAAGAAACTGTTTCCTGGATAAAACAGGACTGCTACCCACATGAGCTCACAAAGACTGTGCCAGCATGCACCACACCTGCATAGGTTTAAATCAGGAATAACCCCAGCACTGAGAAGGGGAGATGGACACAAAGTCCCACCCCTAACTAACAGCCTGTTTTCAGTTAGTTAACTGATGGGAAAGGGAAAATCAGTTTTGGCCAGTGTTGCGTCACAAGTATACGGACCACACTCAAGGGCAAGCCCCATGGCCAGGGGTAGCTTTAGGAGTGTATATTTTGCTTCTTTTTGGTGTTTTCTTTTATTGATTTCTTTTTTCAGTTGGTATTCATTTTTGGTTTTAGTTGGTTTTTGTTGTTGTTTTGGTTTTTGATACACATAGAGTAAGATCATGGTGTTGGGAAGTTAGGGCGAGCTGGGAGGAGTTGAAGAATGGAAAAGAGTGTGATTAAAATATATAAAAGGTTTTATAGTCTTATAGGTAACCCAGGTTTCTACTCATCGGATATCGTAGAATACGTTCATTGCTTAAAGACTAGAACTTAAGGTCACGGCTCAGCAAATAATCTAAACAATATTTTTTCTAACCTGTTCAAAAGCTTATGTTAATATAAACTCTATCCGTATTCCTTACTGCAATCCTTCCAAATATTCCACAAAGGCAGACAGTCAGGCCATTATCATGAAAAATATCTTAACCATGCAGAAAAGCCGAGTTTTAGAGGTCACAGCGGAGCATCTCCTGATAAATCTTGTGAAAGAAATTGACTATCAGGGGTTGGGGATTTAGCCCAGTGACAGAGAGCACTTGCCTAGCAAACTCAAGGCCCTGGATTTGCTCCTCAGCTCTGAAGGGTAGAAAAGAAATTGACTGTCAAGATAATTTGGAGGTTACTTAGTAAACATTCAAGAACTTCTTTCCGCCATTCATGTCAAGTTCTCTATGAATGTATGAATGATAAAAAGTAGAGGCTAAAAGCCAAGAGTTCAAGTTCAAAACATGCTTTTGAGAATTCCAATTGGCATGTCAAGCATTGTACTCTGAGGCGTGATTGGATAATTTATTGAACATATCTGCCCCTCCAGGTAGCATAGGATAATATATTCACGAAAACATTCTTGAGTGAGATAAGGTGTGTTTGCTCACAAGAGAAAACACAAAACTTCATTGTGTAAGAAAAGCACGTCTAACAAAGGATTAGAAAATGATAGCATATTGGTGTCTAGGCAATGTCCCCACAAATATTTGTATAAAGCTTCCATATTCACCTGAATGACTTGAG
The DNA here is from genome assembly GCA_001685075.1 of Bramus lutescens. NCBI lineage: Eukaryota > Metazoa > Chordata > Mammalia > Rodentia > Cricetidae > Bramus > Bramus lutescens. Next base: position 20,828 of record LOEQ01011712.1, read on the forward strand.
GTAATATCCTGTCATGATTGAGATAGGCTTCTGTAGCTCAGATGGAGGTGACAGGTGGATGTCTAGGTGAGTTTTAACAAGATACCTCCACAATGGTGTGTGACTCAATTCTCCAGTGGGGAATGAGAGGGAAGCATTGTTTAACATGACAATGGTGTTTTACAACAGGAGTGGATTTCTGTGTTGTGGGTCCACTTTACTCAGTCATGAAGATTTTAGTCTAGAGGCTGGAATCATGAAGGCCGGACCTTCTCAGACTGGCCCCACACTGTAAATTTTCTTGGTTCCCCAGGATGGCATCTTTGCAACAATGACTGTAACAACATGCCTGGGTCCTCGTCTTGTGGACAAACCTTGTGGACATTTTCTACATCTTTGAACACAGGAACTAATTAGCTATTTTAAAAATTCCTGTTCTGTACATATACATCTTATCTTTTTATTCCTCTGGTGATTTCAATATTCTCTGCCTCATGGCTTTTGGGCTACCTTGCAGAACAGGAGACTGGATAATTTAAGCAACAGAAACCTCTTTCCCACAGTTCTGGAAGCCAGAAGTCCAATATTCAGACACTTACAGGGCTTCTTTCTGTGAAGACTTGTTTGCTGGATTGCAGACAGCTGTAGTTTCATGCTATTTCTGTGCATAGGAAGGAGAGAGAGAAAGTAGTATTTCATTTTTTAAAAAATAAAGACCATGACTTTATTGAGTTGAAGCTTCATGCTTATGAATTATTTTTTTCCTTGCTAGCCCCTTAAAGACAGTCTCCAAACAGTCACAGCAAGGCTCGGGAAACAGTTCAATGCCTAATTGACAGCAGGTGGAAATGGCTTCTATGTTTCTCATTATTGAGACAGTCACAAGGGGAGAAACAATCCTACAAGGAACTATACAGATTTGGGAGGGAAGAGTATGCTTCCTGTGACTATTTAGAGACGTGTGTGTGTTCAGGATGCTCCTTTAGGTCTTTTACACAGGAATGAAAAAACAAGGGAACTTCGGGAGCTATGACCCGTGTCAATGAAAACAGGTGAAGAACGCACATCTCAGCAGCATACTTTCTCGTGAGATAATTCACACCCCCAGCAAGTCAAGAACAAGCGTTATCCCAGTTTGATTTCTTTCCAAAGCCTCTCTTGTTCTGCCTGAACCCACAGTTACCTGTAGCTGGGTGGAAGGGCAGATAATTGATAATGGAGTTATCATGGCAATCAGGGAAAACAAGGAAGAAAATAGACCTAGCACTTATGAAGGGAATTTTGTCACTTAAAACCTTTTTGAATGAATGACTTGCCTACTTCTACCAGAAAGCTCAATTTTGACATTATTTTCTTTTTAAATTAATTTATTTTTATTTCTTGAGAATGTTATACATGAGTATTATATTTACATCATTTTCCCTTTCTCTCTAACCAATATGAAACTTCTCCCTGTCCCTAATATTCATAGTCTCTTTTTCTTTATGTGTTTGTGTTTGAGGGGTTGGGGGGTGTGTATCCCACTGAGTGAGTCCATTTAGTGTTGATGCTGTGTATATGTGTTTAGGACTGATGATTTGAGATTGGATAGCCTATTGGACATATACACACACATTAATAAGGTGAAACCATAAAATTAACTCCCTTCAAATTATTTTTCAGGATCTCGCCTACTTAAAAATGGTTTTATTATTCCTGAGGGTAAGTTGATTATAGATAAAAATGGGAGTGAATTTAAATTTGTGTTGCTTAAAAAGCAATGACTATTTCCACATTGGTCACATTTTCCAAAGGTAACTGAGACAAGAACTGGCTGACCAGATTACCTTTACAATTTCATTTTAAACAGAACTCAGGGGTTACCAGTAGAACTTAATTTATTTATATATAAAAATACAGTGGGAAATATACAAACATTTTAACATTTGTTTAGAAATTTTATGATCAAAGCACTAGTCTTCACTGTAAAAAATAATGAATATCTGAAATTTTCCCCTCAAATATTCCAGAATGAAAGAGGATCAAATAACTCGCTGGTCCCTAGAAGAGCACAGTCAACACTGCCAAATTTAGATGTGTTACAGAAGGTCACAGTCAATAATACCCCTCAGATGTATTCTAGAGAAAAAAATCCAAGAAAACACAGTGAATGCACACACACGCACACACACACACAACACACACACACACAACAATGTACAAAAATACAAAGAATAATTAATTACATCCTAGAGATTAGTTAGAAGCAAAGATCATCACAGAGTAAATCTGTGGTCAAAATAAAAAAAATCTAAAGTTAATGAAAATTTTTCATTCTTTCAGAAATATAAAGTGGCTTAATTCAGATCTCTCCCCTAATATATATCCAATATCTTAATCCTATTTTAATAGGTAATACAGGCTAGAATTTGTACTGTCTATTATTTATGTCATGCCCACATATTTGACTGTATCTTTATGAAATAATCTGGAGGCAATGGCCTACAATATTGTTTTAATTAAATTAGTTATATTATTAATTCCTGTTTCTGTACCAACTGTAATTTTGAGGCACAGATTGACAGGGAAAATAGAAACATCACCCACATTTCTCTTGTCCCCTGCTGTTTCTGGGCTCAGATCCATTTGTTACTTTGTGTCTGTTCTGTCTCCGGAAACTTACACCATGCCCTGCCCCATCCTAGGACCTTGCTCCAGAAACTGCCTCCCTTTCATGCTCTCCAAGTCTCTCTAATCATAGACTCAGGCTCTGAACCACAACTTATTTCTGCTCAGTTCCTTGGAACACATTTTGTGTTTTAATTATATGAACTTAATTACACTACACAATATTTAGATTACTCCTCTTTTAAATGCCACATCTAAACATATAGGAACAGACGTTTGCATGTTTAGGCTTAGTATAGATAGGGCTTAAATTTAAGCAGATGAAACAATGAGAACTAAAGGTTACTGTGTAAGTACAATCTATCCCATATTCAGTACTCTGGCAATTTCCAAAACTACATTAGAAAAACTACAGTCTGAAGATTTCCTAGAGGAAATTGAGCTCTCTAGTGGCTTGGTTGTTTTGCTTTAATTCCCAGTGCCTATCTCTGAGTTTTTATTATTCACCCTATTTTGGTGAACAATGTTTAGGATATGAATTCACAAAAAAAGCCATTCACCTGTGCCTTTCTAGACACTAACACAGGCCAGAGCTGCACATAAGGCTCCAGCCCCACCGGGCTAGGCTTTCTTTTCTCTTTTCCCCAAGCCTCTGAGCAAGTTTGGGATTTTCGTGCCTTGGTTTCTCTGAAACAGTCTCCAGCTGCCACACAAACTGCAGAAGTACTTGGGCTCTAAATGCCTCAGGACCCAGTGGGCCTAGGCTGGCTGGTTCTGTCTTCAGGCAGCCCTCTTCCACACATGCATTTTCTGAATAATCCCCTGTGCCAGCTCCTCCCTCCCACCTGAATCCCCTTCTCAGGCTGCTGCCAAACTAGGTAGCTGCCTTGAAATCCAGTCAGGCCTTTCCTGTTTTACACAGCATCAATAACCCTCATATCTTTATCAACATTATCAGTCGACTTGCTAAGACAATTGGGAATTCTTAGAGGGAGGAATTAGTTAAAAGAGGGATTTTTTCCCACATTAAAAAAAATGATGAACACCATTACATTGGAGGGAATTGTGTCTCTCTATGATAATATGCTGGACAGTTTAAAAATGGAACAATTAAATGTGATAATAAAAAATTTAGTTGGGATTTATGCAATGTCAGTTGTAAACGTTGTCAACATTATCATCTTTGTTTTATCACTGCAAAAGTTAGTTAAATCTAAGTGCTAAGATACAGGCCTTAGAAAAACTTAATAAAACAGTTATTAAAATCCAGACAAGGGACTTAATGAAGAACCGATTTCATTATTGGATTATAAGAATAGAGAGAAACAGTCTAAGGTTATTAAACAACCAACCTTAATACATCCAGTAACTATACAGGAATTGCCAAATGATAGAATAAGAGCTGAATGGGCTCCTATGCTAATGTTAGATTTAAAGTGATGCAAGAAAGTAATAGTCTCATATGGCATGCATTCACCTTTTGTGAAGAAAATGTTAAACTCGTGGTCAGTTTGCAATAGAATTATCCCTAACAACTGTATAGAATTGGTTAAAGGCGTTTTAGAGCCAGGTCCACAATTACAATAGAGTGCCTGGTTCAGAGAAGAGGCTAAGACAGCTGAAGAATGCAGTAAACTAGAGGTAGGAAAATCTTTCAAGATCAGATTCTTGGAGAAGGAAATTATGCTAATGTAGAAAGGCAATCTCGAAATGATGGTCACATATTTGCTTTATGCCATGTAGTAGTTTTGTCATTACAGGGCCCCCCAAAAAATCTTCATGGATTTCTTATAAAGATTGATAGCAGCAGAAAATAGAATTTCAAAATTCAGAAGCTAGACAAATAATAATTGAATCTCTGGCTTTTGAAAATGCCAATTTTCTATGCAAAAGATAATTAGACTGTTAAAGGCAAGGTCAGCACGTTTGGAGGAATGGATTCAAAATAAAATTAATATTGACTCTCATGACCATGATATTACATGGATAGGGGAGGTGATTTCCAGAGATTTGAGGAAAAATCAAAATGTCAAATGTTATAATTGTGGCACACATGATTAATTTAAAAGGGACTGTAGACAGGGAATTCCTAGAAATAATGTTTTTTTCTAAGCATAATCCATTCAGAATTCCCCTACCTTCTGGATTATGCAGACGGTGTGGCAAAGATAGGCACTGAACTAATGAATGTAGGTCAACAGAGGATAGTCAAGGTAAACCTTTGTCATTAGGAAACTCCATGAGGGGCCTCTGGTGGGCCCCTATGACAAATCCGGTTTTGTTGTTTCCTGACATCATAGAGGAAACTCCTTCCCAGAGCAATTAAAGAACCTAATGTCTAATGTAAGAAACCATACTGCTCTGGATAACAGAACAGCTATAGAAGAGAGAACAAAAAATTCAGGAGAAACCATAAAACAAGTATTTTGGTAAACTTTGATAAATAAACAAAGACTAAAATTAAAAATGCAAATAAACAACATTGTCGTTGAAAGTCTGGTAGACACAGGCACAGATGTAACAATGATTTCCTCAGGATCTTGGCATCCAAATGGACCTCTTCAGGATGTAAATGTTCAGTTTTTAGAAACTGGAACTTTATCTTACACAAAGCAGAACAAGAGACGTGTCAAATATATAGGGACAGAAGAATAGAGAAAAAATGAAAACCATATGTGGCTAAAATAGCAATAAACTTGTGGGGATGTTATTTGTTACAATAATGGAATATTCAGATTAACATTCCCCCAATCTTAGAAACAAACCATAAATTAACATATTTTTCTGTCAAAAATATTACAAGATATTATTCAAAAAACAGTCATTGACCATTCAGGTTGTACAAGAACAAAGCAGAAAAGCTGCTGATCTTCAAAAGGTACCAACAGTCCTTCCTGTAAAATGACTGACTGACAAGTATGGGTTGCACAATGGCCTTTAACAAAAGGAAACTGAAGGCTTTAGAGTAGCTGATACAGGAGCAGCTAAATGCTCAGCATATTGAAGAATAAAACAGCCCTTGTAATTTTCCTGTATTTGTTTGTTAAAAAGAAAATTTGAAAATAGAGAAGAGTAACAGATCTAGGCTGTTAATAAGGTGATTCAGCCAATGGGCTCTCTGTATCTGGAATTTCTTTGCCTTCCCTATTGGATAAAGGATGGCCTATTATAGCTATTGATTTAAAATATTGTTTCTTTACCTTTATAAAAAAAAGACAGAGAAAAATTTTCTTTCACAGTGCCTACTTATAGTAATTCTCAGCCTGCTAAGAGATATTAATGGAAGGTTCTCCCACAGGGAATAATAATTATCTCAACTGTGTGCAATGTTTTGTAAGTCAGCCATTGGATATAACATGTAAACAATTTCCTGAATCCATAGTTTACTATTATAAGAATTACATTTTACTCTCTGATTAAAATGTAGATAATTTAGAAAGAATGATTGAAGAAGTAAAGAAAATTTTGCCTTGCTGGTAATTGCAAATTGCTCCTGAAAAAAAATACAAAAGGGAAATTCTACTAATTATTTGGGCTATAAAATAAGTTTACAAAAGATTAGACCCCAAAAGGTGCAAGTTAGAAGAGATCTATTGTAGACTCTTATTGACTTCCCAAGATTGCTAGGAAACGTTTCCCAATTGTGGCACCCTATTGGGATAGGTTCTGATGACCTGTTAACTTAAATAAAACCTTAGATGATAATAAGAACTTAAATAGTCCCAGGGAATTATCTGTTGAAGCTAATAGAGAATTGGCTTTGACTGAGGAGAAATTACAGAAGGCATCCAAATCTTAACTGTGTTCTGATCATATTACCCACCCCCAAACATTGCCCTACAGGAAATTCAATTACAGAGGGAAGATAGTATCTTAGAATGGATCTTTTAGCCACATCAACTAATGAAAACATTAAAAATTTAAAAACTTATGTGGAAAAGGTCTCTGATTAAATTCTAAAAGGAAAATGGAGACTTCATCAGTTAGCAGTAGTAGACTCAGCAGAAATTACAGTACACTTTATTATGGATGAAATTGGCCAATAATGGGCAGAAAGTGAATGCTGGCAAAGAGCTTGTAGTAATTTTTTGGGAGAGATTAATAACAACTATCACAAAAGCAAGAAAATTCAATTTATAAAGAGAACTAACTGGATCATTTCTTACACTGTATGGAACACACAAGTAAATGGAGCTCCTACTGTTCATACTGATGCAAATAAATCAGGAAAGGTAGGTTACAAATCAGAAAAGCTAAGTAAAGTGGATCAAAACCCTTAAGATTCTGTCCAATAGTCAGAATTATATGCCATTCTCATGGTATAAAGGGATTTTAAAGAACCTCTCAACATAGTTACAGATTTGTAATATGCATAAGTGAGCTGTTTTGCATATTGAAACTGCTGAATTTAAATCATATGATACAGAATTGACCATTATTTTTACAGTTACTAGGTACAATCAGGAATAGGAATCATCCCATATACATAACACACAGATCCCATACAGGTGCCAGGTTCTCTAGCACAAAATTTATCAATTATTCATTGGAAATGTGCTGAGGGCCTCAGAATTTTATAAAAAAAATATTTCAATAGCAAAAGTTTAAAAAAAGCTTTTTCCATCATGTGGCAATAAACTGAGGAAATTATAAGGAAATGCCCTACTTGTTCTTTATACAACTAAACACAACTACCTGCAGGAAGTAACCCAAAGGATACTCAAGGGAATGAAATCTGGCAGATGAATGTGTTCCATTTTGTAGAATTTGGAAAACTAAAATATGTATATCACACCATTTAAACTTATTCAGGTTTTCAATGGGCAATTGCTTTGAGTTTGGAAAAAGCTGATTCAGTAATCACACATTTGATAGATGCTATGGCCATCACGGGCAGACCTGTACAAATAAAGACAAACAATGCTCCATATGTATCTAAGAAAATGGAACAGTTTTTTGCTTATTATAATATAAAGCATATTACATGTATACCACCCAATCATACAAGGCAGTTGCAGAAAGATCAAATCAAACTTTAAACTTTATATTAAATAAACAGAAAGTGATGAAAAAGACCCCTAGAAATAGATTGTATAATGTTTTATTAACTTTGAATTTTATAAATGCTAATAAGAAAGAGCAACAGCTGTGCAAAGACATTGTATAATAGAACAAAAGTACAGAATCAAATCAACTGATATAATTTAAAGATGTCCTGTCTTCAGGGTGGAAACCAGGACATGTGTTACATTGGGGAAGGGGTTTTGCTTTTGTTTCCACAGGAGAATAAAAGCTATGTATACCCTCAAAACTAATAAAGATTTAATTTGAACATGAGACACTTCTTAATTAGAAGAGATTATAGCTCATCAAACTGGATGGTGGTTTAGTCTAAACTAACTTATAAAAATAACAAATGCTTTTAATTTGATCAGATATAATTTGCAAAAAGAGAATCTCCCCAAAATTAGGGTTGGGGAAGGGTTTTGTTTTTGTCTTTTCAGGAGAATAAAAATATCCAACTAAGGAATCTGAAGAATATCGGACAAATAAGACATCTGAAGATAAAGGACAAATTATCCAGAAAAAAAATGTCTCAAGAGAAAGAATAAATTGGCCTATTGGTATATCACATTTTCAACAGGATAAAATTTCATAAATCTTCCAAAATGTTTGTTTCTGCTGTTCTCTAC
>LOEQ01011713.1:0-29106 GCA_001685075.1 Bramus lutescens
GTAGAGAACAGCAGAAACAAACATTTTGGAAGATTTATGAAATTTTATCCTGTTGAAAATGTGATATACCAATAGGCCAATTTATTCTTTCTCTTGAGACATTTTTTTTCTGGATAATTTGTCCTTTATCTTCAGATGTCTTATTTGTCCGATATTCTTCAGATTCCTTAGTTGGATATTTTTATTCTCCTGAAAAGACAAAAACAAAACCCTTCCCCAACCCTAATTTTGGGGAGATTCTCTTTTTGCAAATTATATCTGATCAAATTAAAAGCATTTGTTATTTTTATAAGTTAGTTTAGACTAAACCACCATCCAGTTTGATGAGCTATAATCTCTTCTAATTAAGAAGTGTCTCATGTTCAAATTAAATCTTTATTAGTTTTGAGGGTATACATAGCTTTTATTCTCCTGTGGAAACAAAAGCAAAACCCCTTCCCCAATGTAACACATGTCCTGGTTTCCACCCTGAAGACAGGACATCTTTAAATTATATCAGTTGATTTGATTCTGTACTTTTGTTCTATTATACAATGTCTTTGCACAGCTGTTGCTCTTTCTTATTAGCATTTATAAAATTCAAAGTTAATAAAACATTATACAATCTATTTCTAGGGGTCTTTTTCATCACTTTCTGTTTATTTAATATAAAGTTTAAAGTTTGATTTGATCTTTCTGCAACTGCCTTGTATGATTGGGTGGTATACATGTAATATGCTTTATATTATAATAAGCAAAAAACTGTTCCATTTTCTTAGATACATATGGAGCATTGTTTGTCTTTATTTGTACAGGTCTGCCCGTGATGGCCATAGCATCTATCAAATGTGTGATTACTGAATCAGCTTTTTCCAAACTCAAAGCAATTGCCCATTGAAAACCTGAATAAGTTTAAATGGTGTGATATACATATTTTAGTTTTCCAAATTCTACAAAATGGAACACATTCATCTGCCAGATTTCATTCCCTTGAGTATCCTTTGGGTTACTTCCTGCAGGTAGTTGTGTTTAGTTGTATAAAGAACAAGTAGGGCATTTCCTTATAATTTCCTCAGTTTATTGCCACATGATGGAAAAAGCTTTTTTTAAACTTTTGCTATTGAAATATTTTTTTTATAAAATTCTGAGGCCCTCAGCACATTTCCAATGAATAATTGATAAATTTTGTGCTAGAGAACCTGGCACCTGTATGGGATCTGTGTGTTATGTATATGGGATGATTCCTATTCCTGATTGTACCTAGTAACTGTAAAAATAATGGTCAATTCTGTATCATATGATTTAAATTCAGCAGTTTCAATATGCAAAACAGCTCACTTATGCATATTACAAATCTGTAACTATGTTGAGAGGTTCTTTAAAATCCCTTTATACCATGAGAATGGCATATAATTCTGACTATTGGACAGAATCTTAAGGGTTTTGATCCACTTTACTTAGCTTTTCTGATTTGTAACCTACCTTTCCTGATTTATTTGCATCAGTATGAACAGTAGGAGCTCCATTTACTTGTGTGTTCCATACAGTGTAAGAAATGATCCAGTTAGTTCTCTTTATAAATTGAATTTTCTTGCTTTTGTGATAGTTGTTATTAATCTCTCCCAAAAAATTACTACAAGCTCTTTGCCAGCATTCACTTTCTGCCCATTATTGGCCAATTTCATCCATAATAAAGTGTACTGTAATTTCTGCTGAGTCTACTACTGCTAACTGATGAAGTCTCCATTTTCCTTTTAGAATTTAATCAGAGACCTTTTCCACATAAGTTTTTAAATTTTTAATGTTTTCATTAGTTGATGTGGCTAAAAGATCCATTCTAAGATACTATCTTCCCTCTGTAATTGAATTTCCTGTAGGGCAATGTTTGGGGGTGGGTAATATGATCAGAACACAGTTAAGATTTGGATGCCTTCTGTAATTTCTCCTCAGTCAAAGCCAATTCTCTATTAGCTTCAACAGATAATTCCCTGGGACTATTTAAGTTCTTATTATCATCTAAGGTTTTATTTAAGTTAACAGGTCATCAGAACCTATCCCAATAGGGTGCCACAATTGGGAAACGTTTCCTAGCAATCTTGGGAAGTCAATAAGAGTCTACAATAGATCTCTTCTAACTTGCACCTTTTGGGGTCTAATCTTTTGTAAACTTATTTTATAGCCCAAATAATTAGTAGAATTTCCCTTTTGTATTTTTTTTCAGGAGCAATTTGCAATTACCAGCAAGGCAAAATTTTCTTTACTTCTTCAATCATTCTTTCTAAATTATCTACATTTTAATCAGAGAGTAAAATGTAATTCTTATAATAGTAAACTATGGATTCAGGAAATTGTTTACATGTTATATCCAATGGCTGACTTACAAAACATTGCACACAGTTGAGATAATTATTATTCCCTGTGGGAGAACCTTCCATTAATATCTCTTAGCAGGCTGAGAATTACTATAAGTAGGCACTGTGAAAGAAAATTTTTCTCTGTCTTTTTTTTATAAAGGTAAAGAAACAATATTTTAAATCAATAGCTATAATAGGCCATCCTTTATCCAATAGGGAAGGCAAAGAAATTCCAGATACAGAGAGCCCATTGGCTGAATCACCTTATTAACAGCCTAGATCTGTTACTCTTCTCTATTTTCAAATTTTCTTTTTAACAAACAAATACAGGAAAATTACAAGGGCTGTTTTATTCTTCAATATGCTGAGCATTTAGCTGCTCCTGTATCAGCTACTCTAAAGCCTTCAGTTTCCTTTTGTTAAAGGCCATTGTGCAACCCATACTTGTCAGTCAGTCATTTTACAGGAAGGACTGTTGGTACCTTTTGAAGATCAGCAGCTTTTCTGCTTTGTTCTTGTACAACCTGAATGGTCAATGACTGTTTTTTGAATAATATCTTGTAATATTTTTGACAGAAAAATATGTTAATTTATGGTTTGTTTCTAAGATTGGGGGAATGTTAATCTGAATATTCCATTATTGTAACAAATAACATCCCCACAAGTTTATTGCTATTTTAGCCACATATGGTTTTCATTTTTTCTCTATTCTTCTGTCCCTATATATTTGACACGTCTCTTGTTCTGCTTTGTGTAAGATAAAGTTCCAGTTTCTAAAAACTGAACATTTACATCCTGAAGAGGTCCATTTGGATGCCAAGATCCTGAGGAAATCATTGTTACATCTGTGCCTGTGTCTACCAGACTTTCAACGACAATGTTGTTTATTTGCATTTTTAATTTTAGTCTTTGTTTATTTATCAAAGTTTACCAAAATACTTGTTTTATGGTTTCTCCTGAATTTTTTGTTCTCTCTTCTATAGCTGTTCTGTTATCCAGAGCAGTATGGTTTCTTACATTAGACATTAGGTTCTTTAATTGCTCTGGGAAGGAGTTTCCTCTATGATGTCAGGAAACAACAAAACCGGATTTGTCATAGGGGCCCACCAGAGGCCCCTCATGGAGTTTCCTAATGACAAAGGTTTACCTTGACTATCCTCTGTTGACCTACATTCATTAGTTCAGTGCCTATCTTTGCCACACCGTCTGCATAATCCAGAAGGTAGGGGAATTCTGAATGGATTATGCTTAGAAAAAAACATTATTTCTAGGAATTCCCTGTCTACAGTCCCTTTTAAATTAATCATGTGTGCCACAATTATAACATTTGACATTTTGATTTTTCCTCAAATCTCTGGAAATCACCTCCCCTATCCATGTAATATCATGGTCATGAGAGTCAATATTAATTTTATTTTGAATCCATTCCTCCAAACGTGCTGACCTTGCCTTTAACAGTCTAATTATCTTTTGCATAGAAAATTGGCATTTTCAAAAGCCAGAGATTCAATTATTATTTGTCTAGCTTCTGAATTTTGAAATTCTATTTTCTGCTGCTATCAATCTTTATAAGAAATCCATGAAGATTTTTTGGGGGGCCCTGTAATGACAAAACTACTACATGGCATAAAGCAAATATGTGACCATCATTTCGAGATTGCCTTTCTACATTAGCATAATTTCCTTCTCCAAGAATCTGATCTTGAAAGATTTTCCTACCTCTAGTTTACTGCATTCTTCAGCTGTCTTAGCCTCTTCTCTGAACCAGGCACTCTATTGTAATTGTGGACCTGGCTCTAAAACGCCTTTAACCAATTCTATACAGTTGTTAGGGATAATTCTATTGCAAACTGACCACGAGTTTAACATTTTCTTCACAAAAGGTGAATGCATGCCATATGAGACTATTACTTTCTTGCATCACTTTAAATCTAACATTAGCATAGGAGCCCATTCAGCTCTTATTCTATCATTTGGCAATTCCTGTATAGTTACTGGATGTATTAAGGTTGGTTGTTTAATAACCTTAGACTGTTTCTCTCTATTCTTATAATCCAATAATGAAATCGGTTCTTCATTAAGTCCCTTGTCTGGATTTTAATAACTGTTTTATTAAGTTTTTCTAAGGCCTGTATCTTAGCACTTAGATTTAACTAACTTTTGCAGTGATAAAACAAAGATGATAATGTTGACAACGTTTACAACTGACATTGCATAAATCCCAACTAAATTTTTTATTATCACATTTAATTGTTCCATTTTTAAACTGTCCAGCATATTATCATAGAGAGACACAATTCCCTCCAATGTAATGGTGTTCATCATTTTTTTTAATGTGGGAAAAAATCCCTCTTTTAACTAATTCCTCCCTCTAAGAATTCCCAATTGTCTTAGCAAGTCGACTGATAATGTTGATAAAGATATGAGGGTTATTGATGCTGTGTAAAACAGGAAAGGCCTGACTGGATTTCAAGGCAGCTACCTAGTTTGGCAGCAGCCTGAGAAGGGGATTCAGGTGGGAGGGAGGAGCTGGCACAGGGGATTATTCAGAAAATGCATGTGTGGAAGAGGGCTGCCTGAAGACAGAACCAGCCAGCCTAGGCCCACTGGGTCCTGAGGCATTTAGAGCCCAAGTACTTCTGCAGTTTGTGTGGCAGCTGGAGACTGTTTCAGAGAAACCAAGGCACGAAAATCCCAAACTTGCTCAGAGGCTTGGGGAAAAGAGAAAAGAAAGCCTAGCCCGGTGGGGCTGGAGCCTTATGTGCAGCTCTGGCCTGTGTTAGTGTCTAGAAAGGCACAGGTGAATGGCTTTTTTTGTGAATTCATATCCTAAACATTGTTCACCAAAATAGGGTGAATAATAAAAACTCAGAGATAGGCACTGGGAATTAAAGCAAAACAACCAAGCCACTAGAGAGCTCAATTTCCTCTAGGAAATCTTCAGACTGTAGTTTTTCTAATGTAGTTTTGGAAATTGCCAGAGTACTGAATATGGGATAGATTGTACTTACACAGTAACCTTTAGTTCTCATTGTTTCATCTGCTTAAATTTAAGCCCTATCTATACTAAGCCTAAACATGCAAACGTCTGTTCCTATATGTTTAGATGTGGCATTTAAAAGAGGAGTAATCTAAATATTGTGTAGTGTAATTAAGTTCATATAATTAAAACACAAAATGTGTTCCAAGGAACTGAGCAGAAATAAGTTGTGGTTCAGAGCCTGAGTCTATGATTAGAGAGACTTGGAGAGCATGAAAGGGAGGCAGTTTCTGGAGCAAGGTCCTAGGATGGGGCAGGGCATGGTGTAAGTTTCCGGAGACAGAACAGACACAAAGTAACAAATGGATCTGAGCCCAGAAACAGCAGGGGACAAGAGAAATGTGGGTGATGTTTCTATTTTCCCTGTCAATCTGTGCCTCAAAATTACAGTTGGTACAGAAACAGGAATTAATAATATAACTAATTTAATTAAAACAATATTGTAGGCCATTGCCTCCAGATTATTTCATAAAGATACAGTCAAATATGTGGGCATGACATAAATAATAGACAGTACAAATTCTAGCCTGTATTACCTATTAAAATAGGATTAAGATATTGGATATATATTAGGGGAGAGATCTGAATTAAGCCACTTTATATTTCTGAAAGAATGAAAAATTTTCATTAACTTTAGATTTTTTTTATTTTGACCACAGATTTACTCTGTGATGATCTTTGCTTCTAACTAATCTCTAGGATGTAATTAATTATTCTTTGTATTTTTGTACATTGTTGTGTGTGTGTGTGTTGTGTGTGTGTGTGCGTGTGTGTGCATTCACTGTGTTTTCTTGGATTTTTTTCTCTAGAATACATCTGAGGGGTATTATTGACTGTGACCTTCTGTAACACATCTAAATTTGGCAGTGTTGACTGTGCTCTTCTAGGGACCAGCGAGTTATTTGATCCTCTTTCATTCTGGAATATTTGAGGGGAAAATTTCAGATATTCATTATTTTTTACAGTGAAGACTAGTGCTTTGATCATAAAATTTCTAAACAAATGTTAAAATGTTTGTATATTTCCCACTGTATTTTTATATATAAATAAATTAAGTTCTACTGGTAACCCCTGAGTTCTGTTTAAAATGAAATTGTAAAGGTAATCTGGTCAGCCAGTTCTTGTCTCAGTTACCTTTGGAAAATGTGACCAATGTGGAAATAGTCATTGCTTTTTAAGCAACACAAATTTAAATTCACTCCCATTTTTATCTATAATCAACTTACCCTCAGGAATAATAAAACCATTTTTAAGTAGGCGAGATCCTGAAAAATAATTTGAAGGGAGTTAATTTTATGGTTTCACCTTATTAATGTGTGTGTATATGTCCAATAGGCTATCCAATCTCAAATCATCAGTCCTAAACACATATACACAGCATCAACACTAAATGGACTCACTCAGTGGGATACACACCCCCCAACCCCTCAAACACAAACACATAAAGAAAAAGAGACTATGAATATTAGGGACAGGGAGAAGTTTCATATTGGTTAGAGAGAAAGGGAAAATGATGTAAATATAATACTCATGTATAACATTCTCAAGAAATAAAAATAAATTAATTTAAAAAGAAAATAATGTCAAAATTGAGCTTTCTGGTAGAAGTAGGCAAGTCATTCATTCAAAAAGGTTTTAAGTGACAAAATTCCCTTCATAAGTGCTAGGTCTATTTTCTTCCTTGTTTTCCCTGATTGCCATGATAACTCCATTATCAATTATCTGCCCTTCCACCCAGCTACAGGTAACTGTGGGTTCAGGCAGAACAAGAGAGGCTTTGGAAAGAAATCAAACTGGGATAACGCTTGTTCTTGACTTGCTGGGGGTGTGAATTATCTCACGAGAAAGTATGCTGCTGAGATGTGCGTTCTTCACCTGTTTTCATTGACACGGGTCATAGCTCCCGAAGTTCCCTTGTTTTTTCATTCCTGTGTAAAAGACCTAAAGGAGCATCCTGAACACACACACGTCTCTAAATAGTCACAGGAAGCATACTCTTCCCTCCCAAATCTGTATAGTTCCTTGTAGGATTGTTTCTCCCCTTGTGACTGTCTCAATAATGAGAAACATAGAAGCCATTTCCACCTGCTGTCAATTAGGCATTGAACTGTTTCCCGAGCCTTGCTGTGACTGTTTGGAGACTGTCTTTAAGGGGCTAGCAAGGAAAAAAATAATTCATAAGCATGAAGCTTCAACTCAATAAAGTCATGGTCTTTATTTTTTAAAAAATGAAATACTACTTTCTCTCTCTCCTTCCTATGCACAGAAATAGCATGAAACTACAGCTGTCTGCAATCCAGCAAACAAGTCTTCACAGAAAGAAGCCCTGTAAGTGTCTGAATATTGGACTTCTGGCTTCCAGAACTGTGGGAAAGAGGTTTCTGTTGCTTAAATTATCCAGTCTCCTGTTCTGCAAGGTAGCCCAAAAGCCATGAGGCAGAGAATATTGAAATCACCAGAGGAATAAAAAGATAAGATGTATATGTACAGAACAGGAATTTTTAAAATAGCTAATTAGTTCCTGTGTTCAAAGATGTAGAAAATGTCCACAAGGTTTGTCCACAAGACGAGGACCCAGGCATGTTGTTACAGTCATTGTTGCAAAGATGCCATCCTGGGGAACCAAGAAAATTTACAGTGTGGGGCCAGTCTGAGAAGGTCCGGCCTTCATGATTCCAGCCTCTAGACTAAAATCTTCATGACTGAGTAAAGTGGACCCACAACACAGAAATCCACTCCTGTTGTAAAACACCATTGTCATGTTAAACAATGCTTCCCTCTCATTCCCCACTGGAGAATTGAGTCACACACCATTGTGGAGGTATCTTGTTAAAACTCACCTAGACATCCACCTGTCACCTCCATCTGAGCTACAGAAGCCTATCTCAATCATGACAGGATATTACCTCAAGTCATTCAGGTGAATATGGAAGCTTTATACAAATATTTGTGGGGACATTGCCTAGACACCAATATGCTATCATTTTCTAATCCTTTGTTAGACGTGCTTTTCTTACACAATGAAGTTTTGTGTTTTCTCTTGTGAGCAAACACACCTTATCTCACTCAAGAATGTTTTCGTGAATATATTATCCTATGCTACCTGGAGGGGCAGATATGTTCAATAAATTATCCAATCACGCCTCAGAGTACAATGCTTGACATGCCAATTGGAATTCTCAAAAGCATGTTTTGAACTTGAACTCTTGGCTTTTAGCCTCTACTTTTTATCATTCATACATTCATAGAGAACTTGACATGAATGGCGGAAAGAAGTTCTTGAATGTTTACTAAGTAACCTCCAAATTATCTTGACAGTCAATTTCTTTTCTACCCTTCAGAGCTGAGGAGCAAATCCAGGGCCTTGAGTTTGCTAGGCAAGTGCTCTCTGTCACTGGGCTAAATCCCCAACCCCTGATAGTCAATTTCTTTCACAAGATTTATCAGGAGATGCTCCGCTGTGACCTCTAAAACTCGGCTTTTCTGCATGGTTAAGATATTTTTCATGATAATGGCCTGACTGTCTGCCTTTGTGGAATATTTGGAAGGATTGCAGTAAGGAATACGGATAGAGTTTATATTAACATAAGCTTTTGAACAGGTTAGAAAAAATATTGTTTAGATTATTTGCTGAGCCGTGACCTTAAGTTCTAGTCTTTAAGCAATGAACGTATTCTACGATATCCGATGAGTAGAAACCTGGGTTACCTATAAGACTATAAAACCTTTTATATATTTTAATCACACTCTTTTCCATTCTTCAACTCCTCCCAGCTCGCCCTAACTTCCCAACACCATGATCTTACTCTATGTGTATCAAAAACCAAAACAACAACAAAAACCAACTAAAACCAAAAATGAATACCAACTGAAAAAAGAAATCAATAAAAGAAAACACCAAAAAGAAGCAAAATATACACTCCTAAAGCTACCCCTGGCCATGGGGCTTGCCCTTGAGTGTGGTCCGTATACTTGTGACGCAACACTGGCCAAAACTGATTTTCCCTTTCCCATCAGTTAACTAACTGAAAACAGGCTGTTAGTTAGGGGTGGGACTTTGTGTCCATCTCCCCTTCTCAGTGCTGGGGTTATTCCTGATTTAAACCTATGCAGGTGTGGTGCATGCTGGCACAGTCTTTGTGAGCTCATGTGGGTAGCAGTCCTGTTTTATCCAGGAAACAGTTTCTTCAGAGCCATCCACTCCCTCTGACTCTTGCCAATTTTCTGCCTCCACTTCCACATAGATTTCTGAGCCTTAAGGGGAGAGATTGGATAAGGACATCCCATTTAAGGACAGAGGACTCCAAAGTCTCTCACTCCTGCAAATTGTCCAGCTGTGGATCTCTTTGTTAATTTCCCTCTGCTGCAAGACACTTCTCTATTCCTGTAATACATTTAAATTGAATGGCTTGAGTGTGTGTGTGTGTGCGTGCGCGCGCGCGTATGCATGTGTTTGTATGCATGCATGTGTGTGTGCGTATGCATGTGTTTGTATGCATACATGTGTGTGTATGTGTGTGTTTGTATGCATGCATGTGTGTGTGCCTGTGTGTGTGCTTATGTGTGTGTTTGTATGCGTGCATGTGTGTGTGCATGTGTGTGTGTGTGAGTGTGTGTGCGTGTGTGTAGGCCAAAGGTAAGGATCCAGTTTTATCCACAGTCATTCTCCACCTTTCTTTTTGCAACAGGGTTTCCCACTGACCCTGGAGCTCAGCAGTTTGTCTATACTGACTAACAAGCAAGCCCCAGTAAGAGCTGTTTCCCCTGCGCAGTGCTGGGATTAGAGAAACATGCTGTCTGCTTCACATACACAAACCCCCTCACTTGCCTCCAACTTTTTTATCTGAATGCTGGAGATAGAATCCAGGTACTCATTCTCGCACTGCAAGTGCTTTGCTGATTTAGCCTTTTCCCTGGCCCTACAAGTATTATTAGCAGCAGAAATACAGATTAAGTACCTGCCAATCAGATTAATTCTCCATTTGCATTTAATGGCATCAAAAGAACTGAAAGACTTAAGAGATTTTTAAAGGTAATTAAATTGAATCACATTTTAATGAAGATATCAGTATATTGTAGAATGCATACAATATAGGAAGAAAACATCAGAATATGTCTGAATCACACAGCTCTTCAAAGGGACTGTTTAAGAGGATCTAGAATATCTGAAAATATCTATGGTATTACCTTAAGAATCTGAGAAAAGTATATTGAATGCAGAATATTCTTATAATTCGTGTCCATGTGACCAATTTCTATGTATTTCACTATAATGAAATACTGATATTCTATATTGCCTAAGAATTCTTTTAAGCTTTGAGTCTAGAAATATGTGCCCAAAATCTTATCATGAGTTATACATACAAACTTTGCTAACGTTGTTTTATCTGTTTATGTTTTCAAGTGTGGTCATATTTACTTTAATAGATAACAAAAAGTGCCTCGCCTTGATTCTTAGAAGTGAGAAATACTGAGAACAGACCACACTTAATACCATTTTGCAGAAGCCCACTGAATACCCGTAGATACTGGGGAAATATTTTGGTTGTTATTTAAGGTTACAATTCCCTTATGGAGTATATAGTTTGGAATAATATGGTAAACTTCTGGAGACTTAACCTAGGTTGGCAGGAAAGCCCAGTGGTACAGTAAATATAAAGGCCCCACAACATCGTTTTTTTTTTTTAAAGGTTTTTGGCTCACCAAAGATGTTCATTTTCTTCCCAGGATCAATCTCCTGGTCCTGTGGTTTTCAAGTAACAGCATTGTTTGAAAACAGCCAATTAAAATTTAAGTGAACTCATTCATATGAGCACGTATGCTTAAAATGTCAGAGAGCTCTGAGAATCTGCAGATCATAGATTGCTGTCTGCTCCCCTTAATTAGTACTCTCTTGGACCAAATAAATGCACAGGGGAGGATCATACTTATAAAGAAATTTACAGACGATTCAGGTTAGTTTCAAAAGCGTAGTTTCATTTTGAAGAGGCTGAGATTTTATTTTATTCCACAGATGTTCCTTCATACTGCGGAGTGTTTAGCTGGTTCGGTGATCTCATTCGATGATGTGGCTTTGCAACTATCTATTTGGTAACCGCTTATAAATTCATGTTTTCAGTCCAAACCACCATGCTAAATTCTGTTCTCATTTATCTAACTTTTTTTGACATCTACAAACTATTTATTATAGGAGATTGAGTGATTGATAAAGTGATAAAGGGAATATAATTGAATGTCATAAACTAGTTATCATCAAATCTACTGGCTCATAATTTTGTTGCGGAAGCAGAAAACCAGGATACAATGGAAAAGTGTTTTGGGGATCAGGTTTGAGAAGGTCTTGAGGTTAAGTACAGGAACGAATGACACAGATTCCCCTACCACCTGTATCTGAAGTACCTAAACCTCATCCTTTATTATCGCTAGGACTCATGGGATTTGTTCTGTCACCTGTTCACGGAGCAGGAAAGAAAGAGAGACCTAGTTCATGAACGGTTTATCTTTATGGTCAGCTTGACTATGTTTGGAATGCAAGCATTTCCAGTCAGGTTTAACTGAAGAGGGAAGACATATCCTAATTATAGGTAGAATCATTTCTTGAGTTTGGGTCATGGTTTAAATAAATGAAAATAAAGGAGAAACACATCGGACCATCCCACTGTTTCAATTACCTGCTCTACCAAGATGTGAGCAAGCAATCTCATACACGTGATTCCACAGTCATGAGCCATGAGTGGATTCCCACCATGATGGACTTACCTTCTCATAAGCCGAAATAAACCTTTCCTGCCTTGCTGCTTCTTGTCAAAACTTTGACCACAGCAAGGAGAGAAGTGAGTTCATGGGAGGTTTCGGTGTTGGTTAAGGCTGCCGAGGGCAACTCAGTGTATCATAGTCATGAAGAATAATAATGAAAGGAACTTATGGCTGCAGGCAGAAGGAAGAGCACATTCCATCCTGTGCTGTACATGGACTATTGGCACCCTGCAGTAACCACTCCACTTTAGTCATGTGCACAGACAATATTTGAAAGCTAGAAGCAGTAGCTTTACTAAATTTGCTCAATCCTAAAACCTAAGTAGTGAGGAACCCCATTGCATCTGAGTCCCGCTGCCATGCCTTCTTTGTGTCTGCATCCAAGTAATATCTTTACAACTCACATTTCTTAATTATTAAAAATTTTCCCAATTAGCATAAAAGTAATGAATTTTCTTAAGGACATTTTCACATCTGCTTATCCTTCGAGTTTGGTCATATTCTCCTATTTTTTTGAGGAAGATCCATGCTGGTTTTCACAGTGGTTATACCAGTGTGTATTCCTAGCAACAATGTGTAAGTGTTCATATTTTCCCTCATATACACTTCAGAATTTACTGGCATTAATTTCTTGATGATAGATATTCTGACTGAGAGGAAATCTGTGTCATTTTGATTTTCACCTACGTGATAGCTAAGGATTATGGATAATTTCTCATAAATTTGTATGTTCTGCTTTGGGGAGAAACCTAGCCATATTTTAAATGGAATGAGGAGCAATTTCAAGCAATGTATAGTTAAAGAAAAGATAATATATGTACAATGATTTTACTTTATTTTTAACAACATAAAATGTGAGTTACAATGACTTTATTTTTTTGACTGAGAAGTCTTGCACAGTTATGATTACATCCCCAAAATGCCATTGACCTTGCAATTGCTGAATCTTTGTAGGGTTTATGTCTTACCCTCTTGAACACACGGATTGCAGAACAATGTGAACACTTGCTCCTTCTTATATGTTGTTATCATATTTTCATGGGTAAAAAATGCCTGAAATGGTCAATTTAGAGAATTATGGATTTTATATAGCTTCTAGACACATGTGTTTTCTTTTCCTCATGTGCACTGCATGCTGGAAGGTGTTCGTAGCTCTATGCAGTGGGATAATTTCCTTTAACCTTTATTTTTCCTGACCACGAAACACTTAGTCACTACTTTAACTAACTACTTTACTTTCAAGTATTGGAAAATTTTATTGCATGGTCAATGGGCCCCATTGTTAGGTTCCTATGGTGACATAACATTTCAAAGGAAGTGGAGTGTCCTGTCCAATCATCATCCAGGGAACAAAGATAAGGATGAACTTGGTTCTACAAACCACACTGACGATATTCCCTCAATAACCAAAGGACTTCCACCAAGCCACATCTCTAAAACTGTTCACCAGTTTCCCATAGCATCAATTTTCTCTCTGAGCCATAAACACATGAGTCTTTGGGGAAACTCAAAGTTCAAACTATAGCCTGATACATACAGTCTGAGTAAAATGATGTCATCCACATATTGAAACAGTATGGAAGAATGTGGACTATCAAGGAAACAAGATCCCTGAAAAATACATGAGGCTAAAAGGCATGAGAATAAACAGCTCTGGCAAGAGAGGGAGTATACACCCTTATCCAACAGACTAATAAACACACATCAAACGCTAAGTCAATTGATACAGCCCAAGAGGTAAGCCACGTTCTAGACTAAATTATAATTTCCAAATTCTGTGTTGATACGCTAACCCCCAGATACTAAAAATGTTACTTTCTTTGAACGTAGTTTCTTCGCATATATGGTGAATTTAAGATGAAGTCATTAGGATAGATCCACATCCAATATGAGTCATACCTCTCTAAAAAGATACAGACACACAGGGAAAACGTCGCATGATGACAGAGGTGGCGGTTGGAATGATGCCGCTGAAAGTCAAGGAATGTCAAGAACTCACAGCAGGAGGAGGTGCAGAAGGATTCTGCTCTGTCTTGGGGAGATTGTCATGCCAGTATTTTAATTTTCTTCCAGTTTTCGGTAGTGTGTGCCACACGAGACTCTAGCACCACAGTTCTGAAAGGTCTGAGAACCTCCTTCTTCCTGGTGGATAGCTATTTTTTCACAAATAAATATTTTAATTTATGCTAATTCCCCAGCAGAGTTTTCTAAAACCATTAACGCTATGTCACTCTGTGTCTACACAAATGGTAACTATTATCAATAATTCTGCCACTTTCCTATCTGTGTTCTTGTTTTACTGTAATACAATCTTGGAGAATTTCTCACATCTCACTTTTACCTCTTCTGGTCTATACACAGTCAATAGTATATTTCCTCTTTACCTTTTTTGGTATCAAATGTACTTGTGCTTTTATTCTTAAGACATAATCTGCCCAGCTTTGAATTACATTGTCTGCACCTCAGAAAATCCAACAAATTTACTCCATTATGACATGTTTTAGGTAGGGTCTCACTGTGTGTGCTTGGCTGGCCTGGAATTCACTGTAAAGATTGGGCAGGACTCACCTAGTTGCACCCCAGTCCGCCTCCCATGTGCCGGGACTAGAGGTGAGCAACACCACTTCTTCCTACTGTTTCTTCATTTCCTCCTTTGGAGAACGTCTTGGCATTGGCGTGACACTAATGTCTTAGGTCTCAGCACACAATGAAGAGTAAATGTTCTTCCCAGTGCTTGGTCCCTTTTCTGAAATTATTTCTCGTTTAAGTCAAATTCGTCTTCTAGAACTTTTCTTCAGAAGCAGGTGGGGAGAGTATTTCCTGTATCTTTCATGTTCAAATTGTAACATTTTTATTGGCGCTGAGCTGCTCGCTCTAAAGACCCACATTCTCAATCTTCACTATGTTACAGGCATGGTTGTGTTGGAGTCTCCATGTTTCCTGTAGCCTGATGTTTACAATCTGAAGCTATCATTTTAAATCTGGCTTCCCAGTACTATTTATTGTTATATTCTTAGTCTACTTTCTCTGCCATAGACTGAGGTTCCATATTTATAAATTCAAGTTCTCTTACATTAGCAAGGTTTTCAAATCTTTATCTTCAAATTTATTCAGAAAATCAGTTCACATGTAATTTCAGTATTTTTTACTTTTTTTCTGTGACTATCATTTTTCCTCTTGTGGTTTATAACTATTTTTAATCGTATCTTTTTAGTTTATTTTTCATATGCCAAATGTGATGGATCATACTGAATCCTAACTAATCAAAAAATGAAGTAGGAAGATTATGAATTCCAGGTCAGCCTGGATTACATGAAACCACATCTCAAAAATAACAGTTGTAAAAGCATACATTAAAGCAGCAGTCAGCTCTGAGGAGATGCCCAGAGGGGAAGAGTGCTAGGTGCTCTCACAGAGGACCTAAGTTTGTTTTCAGCTGGGATGGCAGAGAGGTCACACCAAATGCAGAGAATCTGAAACCCTCTACTGGCCTTCATGGGTGTAAAATTACACCTGTTCCGTTCCGTTCTGCACTCTACTTGCTACACACTACAGGAACTAGGCTGAAAATTGAAAAACACAGAAACACAGATGGAGACATTCAGACAGACGGGGCCACTTTGTCAAGAATGCACGCTTTATTGTGCTCAGGGGCAGCTTATGTAGGGCTCTGGCCACGCCCCAGCTCTCTGGATCTTTCAGCTGCAGACTCATCCGAACCCACTCCTTTGCCATAAGGGTCTCGTGCTCAGAGCAGCTACAGGCTGCTGAGAGCAGAGGAAAACAAGTTGTTCACAAGAAATTCAGCGTCTGGTGGTCCTCAGTCCCCAACACAGGGGCATCTGCCCAAACATGACATACAGTCACAAGGAAACACATACAGCTATATGAATAAAAATAATAAAAATAATCTTCT
The DNA here is from genome assembly GCA_001685075.1 of Bramus lutescens. Lineage (NCBI taxonomy): Eukaryota > Metazoa > Chordata > Mammalia > Rodentia > Cricetidae > Bramus > Bramus lutescens. The sequence goes on from LOEQ01011713.1 coordinate 16,046, forward strand.
TTAAAAAGCAATAATAACTAATATTTCTCACTTTCATCCTCTGTAGTCTTATGATGGGTTTTTGTGGTTGTTGCCCTTGTTATTCTTTCTTGTTGTTTTTTTGTTTTGTTTTGTGTTTTTGGTCTGGGTCAGTTCTTTATCGTCTTTCAAATATAACTATTTCTACTGTGACTACATTTCTTTCCACTGCTCTATTGAGTTCTATCTGCTGCCTGTATTTTGATTGATGCTGTTAACTTCTATTTCATAAAGTTTTGAATAATTAAATATTAGTTCCTTTCTTTCCTTTTATTTTTGGAAATTGAAAGACAATTTCATCATTTTCCCCTTTGCTTTCCGCCCTTCAAATACATCTATGATTCTACTCTCTCCCAAATGCATGGCCTCTTTTTTTGTTATTGTTTTACACACACACACACACACACACACACAAATACACAGACACACACACTTCTGTTTAGTGTTACTGGTATGCATGTTATTTCAGGGATGAGCAGCTGGTTCTGCTAACCACTTGGAGGCCACCTGGGCTGACTATTCCTCCCCCTCTCAGCGTTCCTTAGTTGGCCGTAGTTCTTCTGGTTGGTGAGAAGTCCTGAGAGACCCTTCCATGTTGGCGTGTCTATTCTTGTTGTCCTTGTCATGTGCCGCTTAGGAATCCATACCATTGAGGTATCACGGGGAAGCAATGCTGTCCGTTCTAGGAGGTGCGATCTCATGGCAGACTTCCAGTCTTCTGGCTCTTACAATCTTCCTGCCCTGCCCCTTACTCTATGTTCCCTGAACCTTCGATGCAGCATTGTGGGATTTGTCAGTGTGGTTTTTAAATTTGTTTTAGAGGAAGGTCCATTATTTGAATTTTGGGACAGAAAATATAGTTTCCTTTACCACAGTGATGTTTTCCATTGAAGAGTTCCTTACCAACTTGCCTCTTTCTTAGTACACCAACACCTCTTGAGATTTTCTCTGTGCTTCCTCACCCACACCTTTACCTCTGTGGACAGTCTCCCTCACGCACGTTTCTGTATGCAGATGATACGTGCATATTTATTTATGTTGAAAATGTAATTTCACCTTTTCATTCTCCTTATTGATTATTTCTTTAAAAAATCTATGAGCGTACAGGAAAACAAACTCCTGTGTAGTTATATTCTTGCCAGTTGTCCCAAATTTCTATTTCTGTCATTATTTCTGAATTCTGACAGAAATACACAGCTGTCCTTATTGGTTTCACTAAAGTACAAATTAAATTGCAATAGAAGCATACATTTAGTACTATAAAAACACACAAATTATCTATTCAAATATGGTAAGCAACCTTTGAGTAGGAGAGTATTGAAGAGCATATTCATTTTAAAATGGAATTTTCATAGTTGAAAGTTGGCTGTGCTGGGAAAGATACAATTATCCTAGAAATTCAAGTTTTAGGAATGGAGAAATGGCTCACAGGTTAAGAATACATAAAGCTCTTGCAGAGGTCCCTCACTCTGACCACAGCACAGACAACAGATGACTCACAACTGCCTGTAACAGCAGCTCCATGTCTCTAACGTGCATAGGCACCAATACTTCCAGGCGCATAGTCATGCATGAGGACGCATACGTGTCCGCACACTCATTTTAAAAATAAAAATAAATCTTAAAAAATTCAAATTTTAAGTACACTTTTCTTAATGAGGATGGTGGAAATGATTAATTGCTTGTTCTGATTCACAATGCATCTGGGAGGACCAAAATAGCCAATTTTATTATTTTGATGACTGTTTACACTGATGAAAACCTCTGTGAATTCCAGTTGTTGACCATATGTGCAGTGATCTTTATAAACAAAATGCTATTTTTCATGACTACTTAAAAATATGCAGAGCATATGCAACTGGGATAGTTTTGCAGGGTGAAAGGCTATCAACACCTGCTATCCAACGTGTCTCTTCTGAAAACATGTCAGACAATGGCATTAACTCAGGAGAGGCAAGGCCACGAAATTTGCTGTCCCATGCAACTCCTGAGTTGTTTGTGCCAACAGCCGCCCGTTGCATGATTGGAATACCAGCCAACTAAAAACCATTACTTTTTAATTAGCAAGAGATTCAACTACTGGAGTTGGAGAACTAATTCAGTAGATCCAAATTTAAGACCGCTCAGAGTTCAACAAGAGAGAGAAAGGGATTTTGAAATTCCACAATATATCACTTTCCTTCTTTGTTTTGCACCTGCCTGAGTCTCAAGATCTTCACAGATGGTATTTAAATTATAATGAGCTAAGTAAGGGTCAAGAAATTATATTCTTTTGTTCTCCATTGTTTCTTTTCACTAAGGAAAAAATAGTGGGATTCTAAAAGTGAGAACTTTTTGACTTAGAGTAGACGCCATACATTTTCAAAAACCATATTGATTGGTTTTATTGATTTTCGTGCGCTGGTTTTACTTTTCCAAAGGAAAAATCTGCCAAATATTCTGAAAATTAAGTGAAGGCCACAGGTGACAAAGCTGCAAATTTTAGTAAATGGTACGACGACATGAACAATGGGAGTTCTCATTTAAAATTCTACAGATGATGAAAAACGTAAAAAAAAAAAGCCACGGGGGTGGGCACAGGGAAATAATTTCAGAAATCCCTTGTTCAGGAAGGTTTTCCTGGAGGAAGAGAAAGGTTATGCACTAGTCTTACTCATAGGGCACACATGGCTATGCTAATTTGTGATTATTGTAAGTATTGTGTGTCTTATGACAGGTAGATGTAGAATATTTGCCTTCTTCAGCCAGTTATTTACTTTTTTAAAAACTCAGTTTTGAGTATTACACAAGATCTTTTCTTCTTATTAGCCATTTATAACTTTTCCTGGGGGTATGAGAGCAAATATACACTCACCCCCTCATAGGACACTAATGACAGGCCAAGGAGACCATTCTAACCAAGTGGAGCTCTGTGAGCCAGTGGGTTTATTGAAGTAGCTTACAGATGCTTGGGTAACTCAAAGGCAGCCACACCACAGAAAGCCCCACCTTAACATCAGTAATAACTCACAAAAGCTTGGTGTAGGGGGCTCCCTGACAGCTTCAGACAGCATCTTTGGTAAGTTTCTTCTACCCAGAAATCATTCTCCTTTTATAACCATGGGGAGTGCCTGTGACTTTTCCAAGTTTCTTTGAGACTTTAACCTTGCAAGTTTCCTCAACATCCTGGTCTAAAGAGCATCCCTCCTCCTTCTGGGAAGAAGCGCTTCAATTCAGAAAAAAAAAAAAACTCTACTATTAGCCTGAGAAGCAACATCACAAGTAAAAATATAATTGTTAGATGTTTGAAAGAAATAATGATAGCAAACTATTGTTGGAAGAAAAAATTTCTTATTTTCATAAGGAAATAATAAAGTTAGAAATATTGTATATATTAATATTAATAATAAATAATATTAATTTTTTCTTCCTTGTAGCTTTAGGAGTATGTTACATAGCAGAACTTTGTCATGCTATAATGAGAAAAGTTAGATTTTAAAAGTATTAAAAGTCAAAATGATGGCGGTATATGAATTACCCAGTCACTCTAGGGTGGATGGAACCAGAGTCAAAACAAAACCATTGTGTTACAATGTCCTGGCAACACATGAATATGTCTTTGAATCCTAGAAGAAGATACCAGCTCTATCATAGGTATCTCTACCAGCCCCAGGTGCTGCAAAGGCCATAATTTTCTCGTCCCACAACCTCTCTCGTCTTATTCTTGCGTTTATTTAAAGGGACAGCTCCAAGCAAACAGCTAAGCAAAACTGAAAGGAAACAGCAGTTGCATTGTGTGAGCTTGATTTCTCAGCATGAAGTGTTGGATTGCGAAGAATATTGCCTTCTCAACAGGTCAAGCGTTCATCATTTTAGCCGAGAGGACAAGCCATAGGAGAAAGAGAAGATGACACATAAAACGATAGATTATGCTTTCCAAAATAGAGATAAGTTGGACAACCGAACATTAACCTCCTCTTTTACTGATCCAGGGAACCTTTCAACCAAGGCAACATTTGTACACTCCTATGGTATGTATGAAACCAACATTTTTCTAAGCCCCTATTGTAAATTAATTCATTTAATTTTCTTAAAAACTTTATATGAGGGAGGTACCAGTATTGTATTTATCTGACTTTACAGACAAGGAAAGTGAAACCAAAAAGTTAATATATGATAAAATTATAGTGTGAATCCAGGCAGGCTGGCACCATAGCCATGAGACAAACAGAAAGGGAATAGATCATAGGAATCTTACTGTTGGACTATTTTAAAGAGATAAGGCATCATTGGAACCACTGAAAAACCATGAAGAAATGAATGTTTATCATTTTGATGAGCCAGAATAATAATTATGTCTAAGCATAAACTCCCATGAAACCTATAAAAATTGCCAAAAAATACCATATATAGTATTTGTCAGGAGACAACGGACTACCAAAAATCCAGTACAAGTACTACAAGGGAAGAAAACAGCAGCAGGAGAGGGTGGGACGTACTATAGGTTGTTAGTACATATCATTTAAAAAAAAACACAAAAAACAGTAAAGCACATCAGACTTAAAACTCAGAAGGGAATTTTTTGTTGTTTAACTTAATCAGTAGAGACTAAAAACAACTTGAATTTCAATGAATTGAAAACTCATAAAGAAAATATGAGAGTCCATAGAGAGAGAACCAGGCTAAAGCACACATGATAGAGATTGCTTCCCAAGAGAAAGGAAGGCAAAATTGAGTACTTATAGGAGTTAGACAAAATAAAATAAGATATTCAGCTACATATTTAAAGTAAGGTAAAATACATCTTTTAAGTGTGCTCAAATGTGTGCTAGGGCAGTTACTGATTAATCGTGGGTTTGATAGAGCTTATATGTCTCTGACTTAGCTATTTTGTAATATTATCCATGTCTTTAATGTCTGAGAAGAAGATATTGATCTGTTGGTTTATTTATATTTATGTTTTCCATAGGTATACTAAGTCAAGATAAAATTTCAGGATTCATAGCTATTTTGTAATACATGTGTGCATGTATGTCTGTATGTGTGTGTGTGTGTGTGTGTGTGTGTGTGTGTGTCTGTATTTTGGTGCAGAGGATCAAACCCTGGGCCTGGTACATGCTGGAGAAGTGCACCGAGCTACAGCCCCAGATCCACAGTACATTTTTAATGACTTTCCTCCATATATGTGATTAAATGGACTTAGAAAATTTTAACTTATGCTTGTAATCATGTCTTCTCACTTGCTGGCTGTTCCAGAGTCTTGTCTATGTCATGGGTCTTTTCAAAAACCTAGTATTTATGGAAAATGTCAGTTCCATGACATGTCTGCTAGCTTCTGTTCTTAATTTTTATTGCTCCCCCATGTGTTTTACAAAATTCTGGTTTTTGTGGGGTGGGGCGCTTTTGTTAATTTCTCGAGTTGAATATTGAATTTGTTTTCATTCCTTGCTGATTAATACTAAGAGCATTTAAGGCTACAATGTTTGTTTTTCCCCTTGGATGTGTCTCATAACTAGTGACACAGTTACAAAATCTAAATACTCTACAAATTCAATTTCTATCTAGATGTTTCAAGGTGTAAAAATAAATTTTAGAATGGTTCACCATTCTGTTGGCTTGTTTCTATTTAAATATAATCATCCAACTTTGTTTCAGTATGGAAGGGGTATTTAACATGCACAAGTTTTATTTCTGGAAAAATTTCAAGATGCATGTTCCTTTCTGATTTATAATCCATTCTAAAAGTTTTCTGGAGAGTTTATAGGTTAATATGTCTGCTGATGTCATCTTTGTTCAGGTCAGATTTAGGCGGTCATGTTAGTGAGATTTCATGGGTGTAGCCTCTGACATTTCTAGAAGACAATGACTTAAGTGAATTGTTACTTTTTATTTAGTTTTAAGATTTCTTGTGTATTTTGGTTAAACGTTTTCATTATAATTTTTTTATTCAAACACTTTTCCTAATTAGGGCATTTATCTCATTCTCGACACGTTTAAAAATATTAATTTTATTATGATATAATTACATCATCTCTCCACTTTTATTTCTTCTCATTTGCCCCCTTCATATAATTTTCCCTCAGTCCTTCTCAAATTTATGGCCTCCTTTTTTTGTTATTATTATATGTATGCATAAATGCATGGACACAAATGCAGCATGCTGAGTCTGTTTAGTGATACATACATTCATACACATACATACACACAAACACACACATATATGTGTATGTATGTATGATGTTTGGAATTGAATAGCCAATTAGGGGTCTCACTCCTGAGGAAAACTATTTTCCCTGCCCAGCAACCATTAATTACCTATAGGTCTTCATCTGGGGGTTTGGCACCATGAGAGTTCTTCCTTCCAAGATAGCTATCATGGTTTGGGTACTCTTTAATTGGCCTTGATATTAAGTTAGGATGGGTGTCTTAGTTAGGGTTTGTATTGCTGTGTGGAGACATCATGACCACAGCAACTCTTTAACAGGAAAACATTTGATTGGGGTGGTTTGCTTATAGTTCAGAGGTTCAGCCCATTATCATCATGGTGGGGAGCATGGCAGTGTGCTGGCAGACATGATGCCTTGTCTGTAAAACTGACTAGTGGGGATGTTTTATTCTCTGATCTTTAGGCAAGTTTTATTTATTAAAATACAGATGAAACATCACTACATTCCCCTTTTTGTCTGAAATAAAAAGGCTATAATTAAAATAAGAAAAGCTATATACAATAAACATAATGACAATATACAATATATACATGCAATAATTCACCAAAAATGTCTAGTCCATCCTTCCATACATTCATGAACTAAGGATAAATCCTGGTCCCTTTGCCAGTGACCCCAAAGGTTGCCTAAGCCACACAACTGTCACCCACATTCAGAGAGCCTAGTTTAGTCCTATGCAGGTTCCCTAGCTGTCAATCTGGAGTCAGTGAGCTCCCACTTGCTTGGGGTAGCTGTCTGTGTAAGTTCCCCATCATGATCTTGACCCCTTTGCTTATGTAATCTCTCCTACCTCTCTTCAATCAGACTCCAGGGGCTTGGCCTACTGCTTAGATGCCTCTTTCCTTACTCTACCTCTCTGTCCCTCCCCCAACTCAACCATCCAGTTCCCTCATGTTCTCCTCCCCAACCCCTTTACTGACCCCCCACTCCTTCCAATTTACTCAGGAGATCTTATCAATTTCCTCTTTCCAGGGACATTCATGCATGTCTCTCTTAGGGTCCTCCTTGTTACCTAATTATTACCTTGTTACCTAAACTTCTCAGGTGCTGTGGATTGTAGCCTGGCTATCCTTTTCAAGAAAGAATATTTCTTAAAAATAAATCTTAAAAATTCCACTTATGAGTGAGAACATAGCATGTCCATCTTTCTGGGTCTGGGTTACCTCACTCAGGATGGTGGGAGGCATACATTGCTTAGCCTTGACACAGTGGGGAGGGGCTTAGTCCTGCTTCAACTTGTTATGCCAGACTTTGTTGCCTCCCCATGGGAAGATTTATGATATTTGCATCGGGCTTGGGATGTAAACTTAAAAGTGTACACAAAGTGGGTGACAAATTTTACTAACGTACTAGAATTATTTTAAGTGTTTATTACTAAAAGAAGTTAGTTTTGCTTTTGCCTTGAGTTTGCATAAATCCAAAGAAAAGAGGAAATCTGACAAATAAGGTGAGGTACTTCAACAGGTGTGCTCTTCTGGGAAATCTTCCAAAGAAAGGAAAGAATGAAAGATGCCAAGAAAGAGAGCAAGGAAGAGTGGGTTATAGGATCATAGGAAAGTTAAATCAAGATGCAGAAGAACGGTCATAAGTGATCAAAGCTGAGAAGAAAAGCCTGGAAAAAGAGCTATCCCATGGTGCACTGAAGATCTCATGGTGTGGTGAAGGCCAGGGCAGGTGCTTGACGATCCACCCCTTGGCAACAGGGTTACCGCTGTTTCACCTCTTCCATTACAGGCTCAGTTTGTGTTTTGCTGTCCCTAGAAATTAAAAAGCTAGTGAAATAAGAGGTACCTCTCCTCAGAGAGAGAAATGCTGGAGGCCAGAGAAATTAAAGAGAGGAAGGTGCCTGCGACATTGGGCTTCCATGAGGCACCACGTACCTGCAGATGAGTTTAACAGTTGGGCTCCTTAGAACGCGGACCTTGTATTTAGAGGGATGCAGCTGGAGGCACAAATGCCTGGGGATTGAGAGGGTTTTAGGAATGGAAACTACACTAACAATAAGTTGGCTGGAAACCGTACTTATCTTTTAGTTAATCTAACTGTCATGGATGGATCCTATTGGAAGGTAAATGGCAGAATCAACTGATGAGAAGAAAAGTTGGGGAGGACCTTAAGCTGTTAGCATTCCATGGCGCAAGCCTTCCACCCCACTTGTCTCTCCAATGTCCAAAAGCCACTTTGTAGTAATTCAGCATGCCAGAAGTCTTCAAGTCCACTTGAGTTTTCCTATACTTAATAGCCAGGAATGAACTATTAGGATCATAACTAAAATTAATAAGTAGTATGGATAAGCAAGACTCTGGGGGAGTCATTATCTGTCTTCCAGATGCTGAGGTAAGGGAAGTACAGGAATGAGTGCGCATCTTAAAATATTCATATTCTCTTGGCTCCAGTCCAGATCCTGACTAATAATTTTGAAATGCTGAGGACAGAAGTTAAACAGGCAAGTAGATCCTTGTCCACTGGGGAGCCCTTGATCAGTGTGCCGTAGACCAGCAGTGAGAAAAGCTAGGAATCTTGAAGCCAGGCCAAGAAAATAAAGCCCAGTGGATCTGGGCTTATTGCAGGTACTAATGGAGGAGCTGAGTACAGCGATAGCCAAGGCCAGAGTGTAAGAAGCACGGGTTGACTGAGATGCCCAACAGCTGTGAGAATGCAAGGTGCACAAACTTAAGGAAGGTCATCACTGTTAATGGTACATCAGCCATGAAAACCAAGAGACATGACCAGAAGCCCCAAGAGTAACTCTACTGCTCCCATATAAGTGCTGAGAAAATAACAATGGGAAGAAATGTGGAGACAGAAAAATAATGGGTCAAGAGTCAACTATTTGGAGTCAACTGCTGCAATGTTCAGGTATTTGGGAAGGCAATCAATAAGGCAATTAACATTCTATTTGCTTGAATCTTCAAGTCTTTTCTTAAACCTTCTCTAAGTATCATCCATTGAGGCTTGTATATTAAATGTTCCTGCTTTGTTAAAGACTTCGTCCCCAGGCGGCAGTAATATTGACAAGTAGTGGAAAGTTCATAAAATGGGGCCTAGTTGAAATGAGGCCACCGACAATGTGCTCCTGAGGCTCTATGCTGCCACTGGTTCCCATGCCTCTCCTGGTATATTTCCACTTAGTAGCCACCATTAAGTGTGCAACTGGCCCCCAGTACACACTTCTGCTGCAAGGTACTACCTCTAGGAATGGTAAAGCCAAGTGACAATGGGCAGAACCCTGGAAACTATGACCTAAAATAAGCCTTCCCTAAATGGTCACCTCCTAAGTACTTTGTCACAGAGATAGAAATCTAACTGGCACATCAATTGTACTGTAATTTCCCAAAGGACGCTTGATTTCTCACTTTAACATCCTGAAACACATCAAGGAAAATAGCTGAAGGTGCTGCTTACTTTCAATGTGTCACCGATCTATTAAGAAGAAGGAAATACTTAAAATGAAAGGGAATACTGAAAAATAGAACTGGCTACAACATTTAAATTATGTATTATACAGAATGCATATGTTATACACTGTTCAAGCTCTCTCTGCATCTCTCTGTCACGCTGTCTTTCACCTGCACTAACAAGGACTACAGACACTTAAGACACAGCACCAGAGAAGTTGGCTTAGGTCTTGCTTTCCTACTCAAACCCAAGTTATGAAATATTGAAATATTAGCAATTTAAAAAGTAATAAGCCCACTAGGCCACAACCTTTTCCTAAGAACTATAGGAAACTAAAATTCTGAGAGCAGAGTTATAGTCTTCTCCAAGGAGGACCAATTGATTGTATAATACTAAATGCTCCACCATGAAAACATATAGAAGTAACATACAGACTGGGCTGGGAGTTAGGAATATACATGTATATACACAAAATACTTACATAAAATAACCATGTAAAAAGAGGCCATGAATTTGAAAGAGAGTAAGAAGGGGTATATGAAAAGATTTGGAGAGAAAAGGAAGGAAAAGGATAATATGCCAGTGATTTAGAACATTTGCTTCTCTGACAGAAGACTTGGATTCAGTTCTAATACCCACATGGTGGCTGAGGGACCCAATACCCTCTTTTGAATTTTACTGACACCATATTCATGTAGTATGCATGCATACCTAAAAGTACACACACATACATATAATATAATTTAAAATTTAATTTTTAAAATTAAAATCTACTTACTTAATTTTCCTTCTTCCTTTCTTCTTTGCAAATCCTTCTATGTACCCCTGCCTTTGTTCTCTCCTGAATTCATGACCTCTTTTCTTTAGTTGTCATTCAAGGACACACACACACACAAACACACACACACACTCACACTCTCTCTCTCTCACACACACACACACACAAAGAGAGAGAGAGACCCCATCATCATCATCTTTTAAAAGAAATGTTAAATGAGAAACTGAATGTATATTGTAGAGAAAAATAAGAATGTTATATCAAAGCCTGCATGAAAAATTGGCACAGGTCTGTCTCGTGAACGCATTTTACAGTGATAGTACCCCTTACTCCTCCAATTTATAGTGAGACAAAATAACACGACTGATCAGATATTCCCTTCAAATAAGTAACTTGAAATGAGATTTTGCTGTTTATTATTATTTGCTAGCCATATGAGATACTATTATAATTTTCTCTGAACTGTGAATGACAAATTAACATTTATTTATTATATTATTAATGCTTTTTATTTAAAATTCCATGTAAGATTTCTTTTTTATTGAGCTATACATTTTTTTCTGCTTCCCTCCTTTCCTTCTCTCTTCCCTTCTACCCTCCTCCATGACTCCCATGCTCCCAATTTACTCTGGAGATTTTGTCTTTTTCTCCTTCCTATGTAGATCCATCTATGTTTCTCTTAGGGTCCTCTTTGTTGTCTAGGTTTTCTGGGGTTATAGACTGTATGTTAATTTTTTCTTCTTTATGTTTAGAAGTTACTTATGATTGAGTACATATTATATTAGTATTTCTGTGATTTTTCTAAATACATCCAATTACATGCAAATATCAAGGTATCATTATTTTTTCCACTGTGTAGTACTCCATTGTGTAAATGTACTACATATTCTTTACCCATTCTTCAGTTGAGGGGCATCAAGGCTGTCTCTGAGTTCTGCCTATTATAAATAATGCTGCTATGAACATAGTTGAATACATGTCCTTGTGGTATAATAGAGCATCTTTGGGAAAATACCCAAAAGTGGTATTGCTAGGTATTGGGGTAGTTTGTTTCCTACTTTTTTGAGAAATTGCCATACTGACATCCAAAGGCACTGTACATGTTTGCACTCCCACCATCAATGGAGGACTGATCCCCTTACCTCACCTCACATAACTCTCAGCATAAGCTATCATCATTGGTTTTTTTGTTTTTTTAATCTTGAACATTCTGACAGGTGTAAGATGGAATCACAGGGTTGTTTTTATTTGTATTTCTCTGACAGCTAAGAATGTTGAGCATTTCCTTAAGTGTCTTTCAGCCACATCAGATTCATCTGGTGAGAGTACTCTATTTAGGTCTGTACCCATTTTTTATTGGATTATCTGTTCTTCTGATGTCAAATTTCTTGAGTTCTTTGTTTATTTTGGAGGTCAGCCCTCTGACCAATGTGGGGTTGGTGAAGATCTTTTCCCATTCTGCGGGCTGCCAGTTTTTTTTTACAGAAGCTTCTCAGTTTCAGGAGGTCCCATTTATTGTTTCTCTCTATGTCTGTGCTGCTGGGGTTATATTTAGGAAGTAGTCTCCTGTGCCAATGTGTTCAAGGGTACTTCCTGCTTTCTGTGCTATGAGGTTCAGTGTGGTGGTTTTATGTTGATGTCTTTGAACCACTTGGACTTGAGTTTTGTGCATGGAGATAGATTTGAATCTATTTTCATTCTTCTGCATGTTGATGTCCAGTTATGGTAGCACCATTGTTGTTGCTTTTTATACATTTATATATAAAATGGAAATCCATTTTATACTTTTAGCCTCTAGGTCAAAATTCAGGTGTTAATAGGTGTGTGAATTGATATTTGGGTCTTGGATTTTATTCCATTGGTCCTCCTGTGATGTAGCCATATACAAGATTAACTCAAAAAAATCAGTAGCCGTCCTTTATACAAATGAGAAATGAACTGAGAAAGAAATCTGAGAAACATTACCCTTTACAATAGCCACAAGCAACATAAAATATCTTGGTGTAACTCTAACCAAACAAGTGAAAGAACTGTATGATAAGAACTTTAAATAGTTAGAGAAAAAAAACTGAAGACACCAGAAAGTGGAAAGATCTCCCAGTCTCTTTGGTAGATAGAATTAACATAGTAAAGAGGACAATCTTACCAAAAGCAATCTAACTTTTCAATACAATACCCAGCAAAATATCAGCAAAATTCTTCACAGACCTTGAAAAAACAATATTCAACTTCATATGGAAAAATGAGAAACCCAGAATAGCCAAAACAATAAAGGAACAATTCTGTACAATAAAAGAATTTCTGGGGGCATCACAATCCCTGACTTCAAATTCTACTATAGAGCTACAATAAATAAAACAGCCTGGTATTACTGATTTTATTAATGTTTTTAAATAGTCTAAAATCAAATTATATTTTAACATCAGAAAACATACTCAAATAAAATAAAAAAATCAAAAAACAGAAAAATAAAGTATTTGATGTTTCTTTTCCATTTATCCTCTGTGTATGTGAGATTAATTTTAGAAAGTAATAATGTGTTGTGAATATTGTACAGAAGCTATTTTCCATTATATATCTTGTGCAAATATAAACACTCCTCCAGTTTTTAGAGTTCATGGAATCCCAAGCAATGATGAACATGCCTATCAACCTGTATT
>LOEQ01011714.1:13194-25873 GCA_001685075.1 Bramus lutescens
AGAGCCTTCTCCCCAGCCCAGCCCTGCCCAGTAGGACACTCTGCAGGTGAGGCAGGAGTGTGCATCTTCACCAGGGCTCCCAGGGGATCACAGGCACAGTCAAGTTTGAGACCTTTTGTGCCACCACACTGGGCTGGGTACGAAGTTCCAATCCAGGTGCCAAATGCATGGCCCTCTTGCTGGGTCAGAAATATCCTGTTTGTTCCCCCATGGGAACACGGAGTGTACTTAAGCAAATGCTGATGGAGAGCCCACTATATAAGAGGCATGGGGCCTAAAAGTGGGGGCAGTAGAGATAATCCAGGCTGGGGCCTGACCTCACAGAGCAAACAAGACCAGCATTCAACAGGTCATTAGCCAAGGACACATCACAGGTTCTGAGCTGCAGCTTTTGACATCATTGCTTTGGAGTCTTTAATTTGAACACAGTTTCCCCCGAGGATGATTTGCAGATTCTGGGCAAGGAGGGCTCACCAAATCCGCATTTTGGATGAGCGTCCCATAGCAGACGCTATCGGACTGAGGACCACACTTGGAGTAACAAGGCAATATGATCTCTTAGGGCGATTTTGTACACATTCTAGCCTAGGATAGGACCATCCTTGTCACAAAAGAGAAAACCTGAGACTTTGAGGGTCACAAGCAGGTCTGGGGCCCCAGCTCAGGATTCTGTGGGCCTCCCCCACTTTATCAAGAGACTCAGACTAAAACCTGAGTGGGAGGCAGCTGCCTGATTGTCTCCGGCTTTAAAAGCATAGATACACACAGACCCCAGCAGAGACCCCACCTGTAGGGGGAGCTCCCTCTGGTTTAGCCTTGGATAAAGGAATATTTGTCAGTCTGCAGTGGGTCTCTGTGAGAGGAAAGGGGCACCCGTACCCTGCTGGTGGGGGCCAGGGGGAGCTTGCTCTGGATGCTTACTGCCTCTCCCAACTTTCTCTTTAACAAGGCTGGCCTCCCAGGTCTTACAGCCAAAGATAAAGGGGAAGCTGGCTTTTGTTGGCTCTGTTCCAATAGGGCAGCTGGAATCTGTTGAGCCTGTTCAAACAATCACTCTCCCCTGAGACAGGCCCGTGGGGTAAAAGTCAGATTATTTCATTCAGGAATCTCTTTTCCCTCCCTGGTCTCCCACCTCAGGGCCCAGGGGTGCCCAACCAAGGCCACCTTCGCCTCCTATGTTCCACTCTGTTCCTTGCTGAGGGTGTTATAATTCCCATATCAGAGGGATATGTATATACATAAACATATGCATATCAATTCCTCTCCCCACCATATCAAAGATACTACGTGCATCCATATCAACTGTATTTAGTGTTTGGTCAATGTGAACAAGTTGTTACTAATTTAGCTGTAAAAAAATATTACTTTTATGATTCTGCTTTTAAAATAATTTGCTACAAATTCAGTTTATGACGGGCTTCATAATTCATATGCAAGCTGGAAAGAAAAGCAAGCCTTGCCAGTTTTTTTTAAGCACTATGAATTTTTGTGTATGTGTGTGATGAATCCCCAGTTTACTCATGAGACTGGAATACCAATTTTTGTAGGCATTTAATCGTTCTATTTTAATTTCAATCATGCTGTTTTCTTTCTCTACTTTGGAATTCCTTACCATTGTTCCAGAGATCTGAAATATTTCCTTAGGCAGGTGAGGGCAGGGCTGCAGAGAGGCTGCCGGGGGACACTTCCCAGCAGGCTCCACATTTAGCTTCCTTTCAGCATCTTCTTACCTCCAGGGATCCAGTTTTAACCAAGAATTGGTCTCCATGGTGACAGGGATGTCCAACTATGGAAAACTCGGCAGAAGCATCAGGCCCAGGGGCTTTGCTTCAAATGACTAAATTTTAAACACAGACGGCGGAGTTGAGTAAATGGTCAAAGGGGGTGAAACTGAGCAGAGCAGCCAGGACTAAAGAAGAAGGGAAAGACGGGTGGTAGTGGGGGCATATGAATGGCTTGTGGGACCAGGGTAGCCCCAGCTGTGCGGAAGTGTCAAATGGTCTTACATCTTTCAATCCTGACCCTACGGCTCCTTATCAGATGCCTCTGGGCAAATCATCTCATGTCTCTGTGCCTACCTTTTGTTGGTACTGTAGCCACTGCTAGATCAAGTTGACCTGGCACACGTTGAAAACCCAGATAAAACTGTGTATGTGTGTAAGCGCATACGCGAGTGTGCTGAACATACGTGTGCATATATGACAATTCATACCTGTGCTCTAATGTGAAGGCCAAAGGCGGGTGTCACGTGTCTGGCTCTGTCGCCGTGTTTCTTGTCCCCTTCAAATAAGGCCTCTCAGTTGGCCTGAAGCTTGCTTGGCCAGTGAGCTCCCAGGGTCTGCTGGCCTCTGCTCACCGTCCCCAGCACTGGAGTCACAGGCACTTGTGGCCTTGCCCCAGTTTTTAACATGGGTGCTGGATATTTGAACTCAAGTCTTCATACTTACCACATAAACACATACATACATACATGTATGTGTGTATAGATGCTTACTGAGTTCAATCTAAATAATGAGAATTATTTTATTATAAAAAAAAGTACGGTTCAAGTCACCCTTGGTGTCTTTATTTCATAGTATGGGACAACTCTAATCCTAAGGAAGAGGAAACCACCCTCTTTTTTTTTGTTAGTTTCATGAGATAGTGTCTCACTATGTGTGGGGGCCAGCCATGATAATCTAAGTCTGTGCAGGTCACCCAAAGGAAGTTCTTTACTTCCAACCATTATCACCTGGGACTCTGGCCAATGATAAATTTAAATAAGAGGCCTGAGTCTCAGTAGTTTACCCTGAAGTAATCCCTGGTAGCTGGGAAAAACCACGAACTGAGATAACCCAACCCCCACCCAAGAGCAGACCATTCAAAGGAAATGTCTTGCATTGCAATGAGCTCTTGGAAGATCTGTAGATAGAGATACCTGCCAGTGCACCTCAAAGGACACCCTAGACAAATGTCAGCCAATCAGGGGCCCTAAACCTCTGAGACCCCCTCACCCCCACCTCTACTACTATAAAAACCATATTCTAATTGAGCTTGGAGCTCTCCGGATATTCCAGTACAGTTGGACATGTGGAGAGACCGAGTTTGCAAACTTGATTAAAATAAAGGCTCTTTGCTTTTACATATGGGACTCAGTCTCCTTTGTTGGCTTTTGCGGGGACCCCGTGGGTTTGGGCATAACATATGTAGCCTAGGCTAGCCTCAAACTCACATCCACCTGCCTCAGGCTCCCGAGTGCTGAGATTACAGCGATGATAGGCGTGCGCCACCACCTCCAGCTTTGAATACCTTTTCCAAGGGCTCAGGTGAAGGGAGAACCTGAGCACCACAGTTTCCCTCTGCTCCTATACACACAGCAGCAGCAGCCGCTCTTCAAAAATGCATCCTAAAGAAAAGCTGAGGGGTGAGAATACCAGTCAGTCTTGGAATGCCACCCAGGAAACCCCAGAGCGGCTGAACAGCAGCAGTGGGGACCCATTTAGTGAGCTGTGACTCTCAAACTGGCCTGTGCATTGAACCCCTGCCCCGGGACCTCCACTACATACTGGAATCCCTGGAGGGGAAGTGACAGGGTAGAAGGCCACAGGTTTGCTGAGTCAGGCATGGAGGTGACAGGCTCACAAATTGCTTCCACCCCCTTTCTCCTGGCCAGACTCAGCACATGCTACCTTTGAGTGTGAGGAATTTGGGAATGGGTACAGAAATGGCCAGTGTGCTCCTAGGTTCTGCCTGCCCTCGCCTCCCCCACACTGCCGACCCTCACAGACCACTGTGGCCACACCCACATATTTTATGCTGATGTGGGGATTCAAACTTAAGTCCTCACAGCAAGAGCTCTGGCCCACTGAGCCTCCACCCTAGTCCCACCAATACACAAACCACCAGAGGAAGAGTGGCNGGCGGGCCATTGCCACAAACGGTAATTTTAACGCAGCCAAGCTTCGAAAGTGCTTTCCTGGGGCAAAGGGGGGAAGAAATAAAAGTTTCAAAAACCAGAGAAAGAGACAGAGGAAGCAGGCAATCATCTGTTCCAGAGGAAGAGAGGCTGTGGGTTTACAAGCAGCTTCACACCCACCCACTCAGATGCTACAGATAGGCCGTGCAGGCTCCGGCTTGCCCTTCCAAGGCCGCCCACAGGGCCCTGTTCAGGCCGCCCTTCCTGGCCCACCTACTCCAGTCTGCTGGACGGTGTGGGACAGAGTAGCGGCATTGTGCGTGGGCTAAGAGCAAAGAGAGAAGAGGGAAGAGAAAGTCCCCCGCGGCTGAGGGAGGGCAGTAACTGGGCGACCTCGGACAGGTAGCTCAGCCGCTCAGGACTTTGTTTCCTTGTCTGAGAAATGAGGTCAGTGATTGCTCTGACCTCAAATGCTTGTTGTTCCGTGAGCGAGATATTCAAATGCACTTAGAGTGTCGCCTTTCATAGTAAGTCTGGGGGAAGAAGTCTGGCTAGTTTTATAAAAGGCAATAAGAACCCTTACTGCCGAATGGGGGTAAAGGCAGACCCGAATACTCATAAGAAGAAACTGGGGGAGCTGATGGAGACAGGTAACTCTTCCCACATAAACGATGGCCAAAGGACTTCAAAGTAAACCTCAGAGGGTGACATTTAACTTTCACGGAACAAGTGAGGCGTCACGATGCTAGCCCTGAACAGGCTGGGGCAGGAAACGGGTGAGCCAGGGCGCAGAAGAGTTGACTTGGTGACTTAAGTCCCACGGCGCCAAGAGGAAGCTGATGTTTTGAGGGGAGGTCTGATGGAGGCAGGGGCAGGGGAAGAGTGTGGGTGGCTGTGTTTTCGGGGAGAAGAGAGCAGAACTTTCTTGAGGTATCAAAGATCTGCCTGGCAGTTTCTGACTCAGTCCGCAGGCAATAAGTGACTGCTTTGTTGCACCGAAACTTCCATAATTCAAAAGATGCATTGAAGCGGCTGTGCGGTAAGATCGCAGAGATTTAGAGGAATCTGAGCTAGTCCGGTGAGCAAAGCCCTAAACCCTGCGAGGAGACGCCTGGAGGAGACCGGGCAGCGAGTTTCGGCTCCGTCACTCAACGTTCGGATTTGTCTCTCATGGAAACGGAACTCAGAAAGTTCTGATGACACAAGATTGGGGCCCAATTTGTGGGCAGCCTGGACCCTGTGATTCGCTTTCCTTAACCACTCTGAGGAGGTGGTCAAGAGATGCAAACGTTGTAACCGCAGGAAACCACTGTGGCCTGCCCTCTGGCTGATTACCAGCACAGACAGCTCAGATTCCCTCCCTTCTATGGGCAAGACCTAGGTTCTAATCCTTCCCTCTCCATGGCGATGGCACTGTGGTCCCACCGTAAGGAATAAAGAAAGGTCCGCAGGTGCTTGTTGAGATTCCTTGGACATCAGTTTGACCGTTGCGAGGGGTGTGGCCAGGCGAGAGAACAGTCTCTGATCACGAGTGTCCTGGCCATCCTCCCCGTCGTCCAGAGGGTGCAGGCAATCCTGCAGTCAGATAACCACTTCCTGCATCCACACGTGGCAAAGGCTGCCTTCTGCCAGCTACCTCTTAGGATTGAAACCTGTTAGAGGCCTGAGGGGACTGGCTAAGGGCTGAGAGATGAGGAGCAGGTGAGTACAAGGACACCCTGAGAAGAGCTGAAAGGGACCCCAGGCCTGCACAAGTCCACCCCATGTGTCCTCTCTAATTAAACTTCTACACTTCTCTGCCTGGGTAGACACACCATCTGTCATGGCCACCAACCCTGGAAACTCCATCTCATTCTCCCCCACTTCCCATCCACTGCCTGGAAGCTATTCAGTATCCTAAAACATTTTTTAAAACTAATTTATTTACTTGAGGACGGGTCTCACTGTATAGCACAAGGTGGCCTTGAACTCCCTATATAGCCAGACTTGACTATGTAGCCAAGATTCACCATCCTCCTGCTGTTGCCTGCCGGGTCCTGGGATCTTTAGGACAGTCACATCACAGAAAGGGCCACTTTCATATTCTGCCTGCCCCTGGTGTACAACATCCTCTCCTTTGCCTTTGCCTAGAAACTTCTTCCTGCCACACCTCAAAAACTGACTCTCCTAGAGCTTGCTATTCCTTTGCGAAAAGGAGGATTTTATCACCAGAAGGGGTCTTGCTGTCACCGGAGCCATGGGGCTGTGATAGCTGGGAGAACGGTCAGTGTCACGGGATTGGATGGGCAAGCCCTGTAGCCTGTTTCCTGGCAGCACCAGGCTGGATTTGTATAAATGTCCCCTACCAGGTTCCAGTATCAATGAAACCATCTCTGTGGGTACACATGAATGGACTCGTCACTCTCAATTCTTTCCCCAGTTAACCAGCTGGGGACCATGTCTGCCAGGCCCATAGCGGGGTCTCAGCCCATGTTCATCTTTCAACCCTTTGGCCTCCAGAGAGCCACAGGAACCTCTGAATGAGAAGCCCGGAGAAGAGGATTGGTGAAGATATGGTCAGGACTTCAACATTTGGGTGTTTGAGAAGATCCCTGCTAATGCCTCTGTGGATAAGTCTAGATTCTGAGAGGTGAGGAGTGAAATCAAGAAATGACCGACCTCGTGTGTCTGTAACTTTTGGGGGGTCAGTTTCAAGTAGGGTAGAGTCATCTGAGAAGAGGGAGCCTCAACTTGGAAATGTCTCCATCAGATTGGCATGTGGGCAGTTATGACTGATGTGGAATGGCCCAGCCCACTGTGGGTGGTGCTTCTGGTCAGGGGGTCCTGGGCTGTATAACAAAGTAAACTGAGCAAGCCATGAGGAGTGAGCCACTAAGCAGTGTTCCTTCCTGGCCTCTGCTCCAGTTCCTGCCTCCAGGTTCTTCCCTTGAGTTCCTGTCCTGACGTCCCTCAATGACAAACCATGATGTAGACGTGAGAGCTGAATAAACCCATTCTTCCCCAGGTTGCTTTGGCCATGGAGTTCATCGCCGCAATAGAGTGCAAACTGGGGCACCTCTCCTTGAGGTGTGTTTCCTCTTCCTCTAACCCATTCATACTTTTTACCATGTGACCCTCGCTGCCATTTGAGGTAGAAAATGCAAACCGCAAAGGCCTAAGTGTGGTTTGTGTCAGGTGCTTGCCTGGTATGCCTGGAGTTCCAGGTTAACCCCCTGCCCCACAAAACCAACAAGAGAACAAGCAAACACAAATGGCCGCCTTGTGAGGACCCGTAACACGCAGCTGGGAAAACCTGGGAAGAGGTGATCCATCACGGAACCTGTTCATATGCTTGGGGACTCTGGGTACCAGAATTTTTATGACTCTTTCAATGTCTCCTCTATGTTCAAATACAAGAGGGCTTACAGAGGTTATTTTTGAGACAGTTTCGTGCTTTGTCTTAGCTGATTTTCTAGTTTCCTAGATGAGCCTGTACACATGCCTCTACCAGTGAAAGGTAAACTCCAGCTCAATTTTATTTATTTATTAAAAGAATATTTTACAGTGTGTGTGAGTGCGCACACACACACGCACTCATGCACACGTGTATTCACACTTGAGAATGTACCCTGGCCACACGTGGGTGGGGCCCAGAGGACCACCCACAGCAGTTAGCTCGCTCATTCCACCATGGAGCTCCAGGAACTAAGCCTGGGCCATCAGACTTGGGTAGGAGCTCCTGTGCCTCCTCAGATACTTCTACAGCCTCTCTTCCCAGTGCAGGCTTCTTAAGTCTCTGATTAAAGAAAAAGACATAGAAGTATGAAATTGGAAAATGTTACAATCAACTACTAGGTTGATATCTACTGATCAATTACTAAATTTATGAAAACATTCAGTTTCTTTTTATAGAAACAACAATCTGCCTTAGCTTATTTACAGTCATATTATTATGTACAGAAAATTTTGTCTGCATTTTTAAACTTATTATAACCACATTCCTTGCTATTTCTTAATCTTCATAACCTTATTCTAATATTCTATCTACTAAAGAAACAGCACTTAGCTGTGTGGAGAGGGACATGGGTGTTCATCAGTGTCTCGTGGCTCCCCGTAGGTGGCGTGCTATGTTACACAGTTCAGATTTCATTTCATGGGGCCCACCCCCTTCCTGAGCAGTTATTGGCAAACCGTGGCTGGAGGCTAGAGTTCTTTTTCACTGGGGATGTAGCTGTTGGTGGATTGTCCATGCTCCAGTGGAGGGCCCCAGATTTGTGGACAGACAGGCACCACTAGCTGGGCTCAGTGAGTCTTGGAAAAGGAGGAGGAGGAGAGGGAGGAGGAGGAAGAGGGGGAGGAGGAGGGGGAGAAGGAGGAGGAAGAGGGGAGGAGAGCGCATAGCTGATCTTACAGAAGACCCAGGTGTAGTTCACAGCCACCTGTAACTCCTGCTCCAGGGAACCTGATGCCTCTCTCATCTCAGGTAGCTACGTTCACATGCACTTACCCTTTTTTTGAAAAAGCCCAGAAGAACATGAAGTTGGGAGGGAAATGGGCTGGACTGGGGTTGGGGTAGAAGTAGATATGATCAAAATGCATTGTGTGCACATAGAAAATTCTCAAAGAACACGCATGCGCGCACACACACATGCACACAGGCACGTGCGCATGCACACACACACAAGCACACACGCACGTGCACACACACACACTGCCATCTCACCTTGAAGGGCATCTGAATTACTAAAGGACAAACTGGCTTTGCAACCTTGAAACCCCCTTGAACACCAATCAGTATCCTATCTCCCACAGTACCCAGTCAGTTCTTTAAACCTTGACCCTTGTTGATAAAGGCAGCAGCTTGTGGGCCAACCACACTGCTAGTTCAGGTCTTCTGGTGATGTCACCGCCAACATTCACGATTGGCTTGCTTCAATGTGCTCATATTTGGAACAGCTGCGCCTGTTCAGGCTCGTAGCCGTAGCGCGCACACTCCCTTTGCCGTGCAGGACTTTACGGGACGATGCAGGGTACTAGCAGATTGAATGCCAGAGTTTTGTTTCCTGCTGTAAGTGTAATAGTCCAACCTGACTGTATCTGAAATATGCATCCTCTTACAGACAAGAATGGGCAGAAGGAAAAGGGCCACTGTTAAGTGAAGTAACGGAGTTCCTTTTAAAAAACAATTTAATTTTTATTTAGAATTATGTGTGTGTGTGTGTGTATGCTGTATGTGAGTGCAACACCTGTGAAGGCCTGAAGATGCCATCGGATTCACTGGTGCCTTCGGGTCCTGAAGATGCCATCGGGTCCTGAAGATGCCTTCAGATTCACTGGTGCTAGAATTATAGGTAATTGTGAGCCATCCAACATGGGTGCTGAGAACCAAAATCAGTCCTCTGCAAGAGCAGCAAGAAGCCCCCTTTTAAAGTAAACTGAACAAAACCCCAACTCTCTTCCTCACTAAGGGAACCATGAAGGACACCTGAAGCATCACCCTGGTCCCCCATTCCACCCTTAGCAACTGAACTTCCTCAGTATGACCAGTTTTGTTCTCTTTGTAGCAATGGCTTTTCCGTTCCGCACCCCAGATGTTGCACAGCTGTCTCATCCTCCAGGTTTAGATTCGCTGTGGCCTTCCCGCAGCATGCACCCAACCCCCAGCTTCACCCTCCCCCGGGCACTCCCTGTGCCTCCTTCCTGCTTCTCAGCCTCCTGGCCCGCATGCATTACTGCATTACTTCACATGTTCCATGCACCCCCTGTTTTTTCCCTGATTGTTACGTTCATCACCCAAATGCAAGCCCCACAAGTGCAGAGCTCTCTGTCTTTGCTGGCTCCCTGTTTCCTCCAGCGAGCACAGCACGTGGCACAGAGTTTTTGTTTGTTGACTTTTCTGGGGAGACTACTGCCTGGCTCCAAGCCATGGCGGGTTCGTACGCTCCTGGGTAGGAGCGTGAGGGTTAGAATTATTAGGCAAAAGGAACATAGATACAGGAGAAATAAGAGACAGAAACATGGGATAGTAACGGGAGGGAGCTCCAGGGAAGACTGAAAATTCACCCGTGTTTAATTTCCATTTTGTTTAAATACCCTGACCCTAACAGGTAGGAGCGAAATAAAAATTGCATTAACATGATACAAGGAATAAACAGACCAATTGAAGGATTAGGGGTTACATTCCTAGTTAAACATTCTGTTGCCAGAACAAGACAACGCTCACACCCTAGACCAAAACATTCTGTAGAGAAACCACTTCCTGGGTGGAATCCATAGTTATCTCTCTAAGAGAGTAGAAACCCAGTTGGATCCTTAGACTTTTGTTTGAGGTAGAAACAGATCTACTTCTTAATACCTGAAATACCAGGTCTGGATATTAGCCCCACCTGTAGACAATAACCTCGAGAGCGCAGAAGTTCCAACTCTCTGACCTTTAGTCAAGACAGAATGGGACCCACACCTGTGGGCCCTGCCAGTTTGTTCATTGAGACGAGTGAGACAAGTTCTCACGATGCAGCCCCGGCTGGCGAGAATTCTCTAGTAGACCAGAAAGAGCCCGTTGCCTCTGCTCCCCAAGTGCTGGGATTAAAGGTGTGCAGTACCACATCTGGCATAGTAGACCTTTTAAACACTTAATGGATCAATGAACGGACCCATTTCTTCAGCACAGTTGTCAAGAAGCCCCAGTGACAGAGACAACCATTGGCTATTCATCCTCTACCATTGTCGAGGCACCTGCCTACGTCCTCCCACTAGGAGAGAACGTGCTGTTTGGAAAGATGCTGCAAGGGTGGAGAGATGGCTCTGCAGTTAAGAATGGAGTGCTCTTCTACAGGACTGGGGTTCATTTCCAGCCCTGACAGCAATCCCCTAGCTCCTGCCCATTGCCTTAATGATGCAGCCCTGTTCCTCCCAAGGCGTGAGAAGCGGAGGGTGACACATGACAATAGATGGCTGTTTTAGTGTTCAGTCCCTAGCCAGGCTGTTCTTAAATATTTTAATGCTCACTGGAGGTGAGCAGGGAATAGAGGGGACTGTGTATGTGCTTGGACCAGAGCAAGCAAAGGCTCAGAAGAGGGAGGAGACAGCTATAGAAGAAGAAACCACGGCTGGGAGGGAGGAGGCAACTGACAAGCTATGTCCAGGGCATCTTTTGAACCGCCCAGAGGGTACTGGTGACCTCCAGCATGCAGAACCAGGATTCGGGCTATTAAATGTGGATGTGAAAAGAAAATGAGCAAACAGGCTGGGAAAACTGTGGGATACTAGGATTATAGAGCAGGCAGACAGAAAGACAGCATGACCCTTCTCGCAGAGAGCCTGCCAATCTGAATAGATTTAATTTCACATCAGAGAATAGCTTGTGCCAGCCTCCATAGGCTGAAAGGAAACATAGTTCCCTATATTTAGTCAGATGTTCAGCTGAGCAGGGGGTCCCCGTGGTACAGCTGGCTCCCCAACCGCAGCTTCAAATCTGACAGACTCCACGGGCTGAACATCCCCACTGTGCTGTTAGGCTTCCTACCACAGGCTTTGCTTTCCTCTTCTCCCCAACACAGGAGAATGAATGGAAAACCATGAAGGAGAAATAGAAGCAACCATCTTTAAGTGATCCAGACGAATATTGACAGGGCAAGGTGGGACCACGTCTCTGGTCTCCATCCCTGGCATTTTCATGGGCTGCTTTGTCTTGGAGTTCAATCCCTTCCTTTATCCTCCATCCCTGGCATTTTCATGGGCTGCTTTGTCTTGGAGTTCACTCCCTTCCTTTATCCTTCCACCTTGAGCTTTGCTTTTTCTGCTGGCTCTGGCATCTTGACCCAGAGATAAGGCTAAACCTCCCACTTGTTGTTGACATGGCTGAATTGTGCCTGGGGCTCACCGAGAAAAGACCAATGGCTCCCATCTTATTAGGGGAAAAGGCAGAGTGTGTCTGTAAAGCCAGGACAGGAAAATGGCAGCTTACTGAGATAAAACAGCCCTTAAAGCAAAGGGCAATCAAAAAGTCTGGAGGGGGCTGGAGAGACTCAGTAGGCAAGAGCACTTTCAGGGGACCCGGATGTGATCCCCAGCACCCACATCAGTAACTGTAACTCCAGTTCTAGGGGATACGATGCCCTCTTCCAGTCTCCTTGAATACCAGGCACACTCATGCTGCACATATAGACATGTGGGCACCCACATAGAAATATCAAATTATAAATCCTTTTTTAAGTTCATAAGAAAGGAAGAAATGGCACCTCCACCCGCTTCACCCTATAGAAGGGAGAACATCTTGACAAAATGTCACCAGTGAGACCAAGGATGTGTGTGAGGTGTGTTCTCACTCAGAGAATTCAGAGGGAAGCCTGATTGCTGCTGCTCTGCCTGCATGCTTTCCCTACCCTACTCTAGCCACATGGGCGTCCTTGCTAACCCTGGGGTCTGACGTTCGTGTCTGGACTCCAGAGGTCTGATCTTCTGTTCCCTCTGCCTGGGGCACTCTAGATGTCCTTGAGGCACCTTCCACACCCTCCTTCAGTGTGTGGCTCATACGTCACCTTCTCTGTGACATCCACAATAACTTTTTTTTAAGCATACACTCCTGGTCACACCTCTTCAATGTTACCCAGACTTAGTGTTCTTTCTGGTACTTTCCCTACCAGACATGGGATATTTATTTTCTGCCTGTTCCTATTAGTATCTAAGGTCTTGATAACAGCCACATGACTGTTTTGCTTAGTATAGAGAACTCAGAACCAGGAAGGAGACTGGAGGGAGACACACACACACACACACACAGAGAGAGAGAGAGAGAGAGAGAGA
>LOEQ01011715.1:6915-24701 GCA_001685075.1 Bramus lutescens
TATATATATTCCAGATTGGCTGTATTCTGTTAAACCATTGGCAAAAAAACAGCTTCATTCATTAACCAATAAAAGCAACACACAGACAGAAGGACCTCCCACAGCATTTCCCTTTTATTCTGTTTAAAGAAAAAGGAAGGTTTTAACTTTAACACAGTAAAATTT
Source organism: Bramus lutescens (assembly GCA_001685075.1). NCBI lineage: Eukaryota > Metazoa > Chordata > Mammalia > Rodentia > Cricetidae > Bramus > Bramus lutescens. The sequence continues at coordinate 7,081 of LOEQ01011715.1, forward strand.
CCTATAACAAAATAGGTATTAAGCAAGAATTATAGTTATAATATTGATATCTACTTTATCTTTTATAGAAACTAAGGAAAACTGTAACTATAACTATATATTCTTCAACTCCACCAAAGACTTCAGAAGTATGTAATATTACCTAAGTAAACAGGAAATGCATTGTAAGCAACTTCCAAAATTCTAGAATTGACAGAGACGTCTCCCTGCCTGGACAGTCACCCAAAGTTCTTTTGTACCATATGGGTACCCAGCTTCAGCCTACAGGCCCAAAGTATCTGGCAGTCTTTTCCATGAAGCAGGAAATTTCAAAGACAGTTCTGCCTATATTGGCAGTTTGTCAGTCATTTTCCTCTGTGTCCTGCAGAATGTCTGGAAGTCTCTTTCATGAAGCAAGAACTCCAAAGGATCATTTTATCTTTTGGCAAGTTCAACATTCATTTTTTGGTGGGTTCTGCATGCCCAGTTCATATAGCATATCATCAAGCAGTCTAGGAAAGAGCAGTTTCTTGCCCAAATAGCTACAATCTCCATAAGGGACCTCTTCAATGCCCATCTTCTTCTTGAAGTTGATTGATGCTGCTGGGAGCAAATGTGTCTCATTGTCATGACAAGTCCCAAATTATTAAAACATTTTAAGTGCCATATTCTGGAGGTCTCTGAAAGATTTGAAGAATACCTAATTAAATATATCTCTATATATCTATAAAACCTAGCTAACATGACTACAAGCTTGATTATTATGGACAACTATCTATTAACATATATTTCTTAATTATACATTACATTTTTAAATGAGCTGCACAAACATAATACCTTAATCAAGAGCAGAAATACACATATAACAAAATTGACCTTAAATTGTAGCAATAAACCAAGATCCATACCAATGCAAATCTCTATAGCATATCCCCATTTAAATGATAACAAACATTTATGAACAATCATTTAGGGAATTTGGGCACAGTTCTCTCCAAACTACTTCTTGCTTTCTGTTGGGCGAAGTAATTTTTGAGGTGTTCATGATGACCTTTTGGAGGTCTTGGTCCATCAAAAAATATTAGTCTGGAAGGATTCCACAGGTTCTCATCCTCTGTGGAAACAAAAGTGGAACCTCTTTTTTAAAGCAAGATATCCTTAAACCCAGTATTTATGTTAGTTTAGCTTACCAGCCCCCAGATTAAATGTCTTTCTGCAGTCAAAAAATTCAAAGAAACCACAATAATATACATAATACAGACTGCCTCTGTGTATTCCATCTTTATGTGGCTTATTTTTTCTTACTCTATTACTTTTTCTACAAGTTTAGTATTTATTTATTATTTTTACTCGTTTAACCTATGACTGCCTGTACTTTTATATTACATTTACTGTCTTTTTACTTGTTTTCTTCTCTCTCCCAAACCTGTGTACATTTTTTAACATATTGTATCTCATTTAGAGGTCTTTTATATCTGAATCCGTCCTATTGTGTATCTGAAATCCTTTTATGTCCAGGAGCACTTCTTTAAATGACATTACTAAGACTAAGGCTGTTTTGTCTTTTGGCTCTGCCCAGTCCAACATGTCAGAGGCCCATTCATTGTCTTTGAGAGCCACTCTCTCTGCCCCAGGACCAGGGTCGAGTAGCAGCAGGTCTGTGTTGCCATTTAGCATGTAGTAGTACTTGTTGTTCACAAACCCCATTTAAATACTCTGAAAGCGTCAGAGCCATTTTTGCTGGCAAACCAGGAAGGCTTCTTAAAGGCGCCATGCAGTTTGGGTGCCGCTGCTGAGTCAGGAAGCCTTCTCTTAAAAGAATAATGCCTCTGCTTATTTCTAGCAAACAAAGCCCACCCACGGAAAAAATACGCAGCTAAACTTTGCTTTTAAGTGTATAGAATTCCTTTCCACGCTTTGTCAGGTTTTACATGGATTTAGTCAGCTACGTTGGAGTGCCAATTTGTTGGCACAAGGCCACTAGTTAGTCCCCTGGCTGACCAGACTCCTGAAATAATCACTCAGAAATTATATTATTTTATCATTGCTTGGCCAATGACTTAAGCATATTGCTACCTAGCTCTTATATCTTTGGTTAGCCCATTTCTATTATTTTATATTTTACCACAAGGCTTGTGGCCTACCAGCAAGGTTCCAGCTGCCAGCTTGTATCTTTCCCCTCTGGTGGCTACATGGCATCTCTTTGACTGCAACTACTCTCTTTCTCTCTCTCTCTCTCTCTATCTATCTATCTATCTATCTATCTATCTATCTATCNATATATATTCCAGCCTGGCTATACTATGTTAAGCTATTGGCCGAAAGAAGAAGCATCTTTATTCATTAACTAATAAAAGCAACACATATACAGAAGGACTTCCTACACCACTTTGATTCCTATTACAATTTCATCACTTATTTTGGTTGTGTTTAGGTTTTTCATATCTTCTTGATTTTTTGCATGTCATATAGTTCTATTGATGTATTTATTTGTTCTCTATTTTCCAATTTTTCTGGAATATGTTTTTAATGTATTGCTTTATTTCTATAGAATTCCATAGTTGGCATTGTAACATCCCTTTTTCCTCTCTAATTTTATTAATTTGTGTCTTCCCTTTCTTTATGTTTGTTTGACTAAAGGTTTCTCAAAAATGACAATGTCGTTTCAATTGTTTTCAATCATTGAAGAATTATGAAGGTCAATGTGCTTCGTAGAGTCTTACTTTTCCCATACTCTTTAGTTTCTTGGGTTTTTTTTTTTTGTATCTACTGGGATGAATGCACTACAGTCTTTTCTCTTTTCTTCTTCACATTATTTTTGCTTTTTGAATTATTGTTTGTGAACCTTACTTTGACACAATCTTCACTTGAGCTTATGATTACCAGTTGGTATTAAAAGGACTACAGTAGAAACAGAAACAATGCATTGACAGTAATTCTTTTATTAAAATGCACTTTTATTTGGCTGTACCCCTAAAGAGGTTCGAAACAAAGGGCATAGGATAGTGCTAGGATAAATGTAAGCATTTTTTGAAGCAAGAGTTATTAGTAATTAGAGGTTAATGAAAAAAGAGGGAATGTGGAAAGAAAAAAGGAGGAGTAAATTAGGGATGAGGGGAGATGCACATGAGTTACAGTTGTAATTAGTAAGGAAAAAATGCTTTCAGGGAAAAAAAAACATGAAAGCCTATTGAGGCAAAAATGAAAGCAAAATAATAATGGTGGGAGGTAATAGTAAAAAAAATAAGTAGAATATGTTAGATCATCAGTCAGCATTTCTCTTTTCCTGGGATAGGTGTCTTCCTCCATCTCTAAATTGTGCTTTGCAGCTGGCTACATGTGGAAAGACAGCTGCCAGTTTCTGCTTAAAATAAATTAGATCAGAATATCTTCCTGCTGTCTTTGAGTCTCCTCCATAGGAGTTTTTTTAGTCTTCAGTTCTTGTTAAATTTAGCATGTATCTCTCCGTCTATTCTCAGCAGCTATAACCTTATTTCTGGTGTGCCTTTTAACAGGTTTCCTCTTTCTACGTCTTTGAGGGGAGCATGATGATGACACACCACAGAAGCAGGGTTGGGTTCACATTTTGTATAAGCTCATCCTACCCAAACATAAAGCTGCTTTCCTGCCCTAGCCCCACTGGCCTTGCTTGAGGATATGTGAGTTCAGAACACTGTGTGAAGTACAGCTCATTCTTGTATACACAGAGCAGTCACAACTGTCTCTTACCTAATTGGTGGAGGAGGTAGTTAGGATCTCGCAAACTTTGAAGATTAGTTGTGTTGAATGTTCAGCCTCTTTTGGTGAAATGATTGCCCACAGCAGTTCACTCAGGTGAAATCCTGTTCCTCCCAGCCTGTAAAAAAAAGCAGTCACGGTAAGTGGAAATGTCCTTCTGAACTTCATGACATTCCACACAGACTTATTTGAAGATTGTATAGTTTTCTTCTAGAGGTCCCCTTGCTCCCCTTACTTTGTGGGCCCAGACCTGGAGGAGAGCAGTGTTGCCCCCTTCTTTCTTACATTGTCAACTCTTCAAGTTGGAATTTATAATCTAACTTTCAGTTTTTTGAATTGTATCCATTTTCTCATTTGCTGTTTACTGGGCCCTCTCTTGCCATTCCATAGTTCTAACCTTACTTTTCAGACAGATGTTTTCTTTCATACTCCTGGATACACAGGAGTGCTATTGGCCTCTATTCTGCCATCTTTATTTTTACTGTTGTTTAAAAAAATAATTTCATATTTAAGTAAAAACTTTATAAAAATATCATACAAGTAACCTTAGCTTTTAATCTGTGGCCTGACATACTCTGAATTTGTCAAACCAAAGGCTCACAGAAAATAAACCAAACCTTGCTTACTTAATTAAATGACTTTAAAAATGCTGTCAAGGTTTGAGTTCTAGAATATCAGTGCATGTAAGCCTAATCAATATCTCATTAATACTAAAATATGCAGTAAAAGTTTGTCATAGCATTTTACCACAGCATCAAGAATTCCTTACATAGATAAATGAGCTACACATAAAAAAATTCTTAGTACTGCTGTAGTTTTGCTTTGTTCTATTTAGAATGTAATAGCAATAATAAGTTGTAATAGTCAAAGCAACTATTTAACTATTTAAAACCCTCTAGAATTATTGAAGATTAGAGTGACACGTCAGAGGAGATCAAACTCTTATTCAATGAAGGAGAAGATTAAGGCTCATAAAGGCAGATGACTTTTTTAAGGACTAGTTCTGTGGTATCATATAACAATCATAAAAGGCCTGTGACTAAAGTTTTTACAAATTGATTCTTACTCTAGTATCTGGAATAAATGCATAAAAATAGTACTTCAAGTCAGACATTAATGACTGACTACAGCAAGCTCTAATATTCTATTAAATGAGGGTAGTTTCTTCCTTCAAGCCAGTGATTTATCTACCATCATATTTAACTATCATTTGTCAACTTCTCCACAGACATAGATTTTGTAAAATTATTTTAGTGGCATAGATATGAAATACATTGCTACAATTCAAATGGAAAGATAGGGAAACATTTTTATAAAGACTGTATTGCTTATTATTGAAATCTAAATATTCATTAACATTCATCATATTTAGCTATTCTACTTATTTTTTAAATAAATATTTAAACAGACTGTACTCATTTATAATAACTACAGCATAATGGGCTCATATTAATGTTTACTTCTACTGATGGGATTGGCCATAGCTATAATCAGAGCAGATGTGTGCACTAAGCTGTTTTCAGTGACATAAGAATTTTGCCATAGAAAGTTTCATGTATCTAAAACCACAGATTCCATTGAGATGAGTCTTTAGCCTCTGGGTTTGATTTAGAATATTGTATTCACAGTTTCAAAAGAAATGGCCTGCTATCAAGAAGTCCAGCTTTGTATAAGCCTTTCAGGATTTACCTTGCTCCATCTGTGGTTAATTCTACATAAGAGAATAAGTCTACCTTAAAGACCATCCCAAGTATATTATAGGTCTTGTGGAAAATCATTCCGTGCTGCTATATTCTCACCAATATGAAAGTGAACATCAAGAAATATCTAAGAAGAAATATGACAAACAGCTAGGAACCTGAGTGTCATGGACAACGGCAGAAGTGTGAAGTGGTGACACTACTTTCTTAGTCTTCTCTCCCTTCCTTTGTCCTGAGACAATGTGTGTTTTGAGGTATCTACACTCATGCAAGAATTCATGTGGCTCTAGAGGGTTCTTCCTATTAGTAAACAAAAAGACAACTGGACAGCTGCCTTAGGACACTTCCCTCACAATCTTTAGACACGGTGTTTGTGAAGTCCAAGCACTGGGCTTCTACTTCCAGTCTTTTCACATTCTAATGGTTCTTTCCCCTGTTACTCTTTCTTTTCTGCTTGCTAAATCTATCACCTTCTCTGTCTCTGGGTCTGCATCTCCCTGTCTCTATGTCTGTCTCTCTCTCTCCTTCCCTCTGTCTCTTACTTTCTGTCTTTGTCTCTGTCTCTGTCTCTCTCTCCCTCTCTCACACACATTCACATACACACACATAAATAGAGAGATTTTCAACAATCGACAACAAATATGCAACTTTTTTCTTTTTTAAATTTTAAAAATTTTTTCCTTCCATTCCCTCCATGTACCCTCCCACCCCACCCCCATCCAATCCTAAGAGAGGGTAAGGCACATTGCCTTGGGGAAGGTCCAAGGCTGTCCCTACTATATTGAGGCTGATCAAGGTATCCATCCAAAGAGAACAGGATCCCAAAAAGGCATCATATGTAGTAGGGATAAATCCTGGTGCCACTGCCAGTGGCCCCTCAGTCTGCCCCAGCCATGCAACTGTCAACCACATTCAGAGGGATTAGTTTGATCCTATGCTTGTTCCTTTCCAGTCCAGCTGGAGTTTGTGAGCTCCCGTTGCTCTGTTAAATTGTTTCAGCAGGTGTACCCATTATGGTCTTGATCCCTATGCTCATATTCTCATTCCTCACACTCTTCAACCGGACTTTGGGAGCTCAGTCCAGTGCTGCAATGAAAATCTCTGCCTCTGTTTCCATGAGTTTCTGGATGAAGGTTCTATGGTGATATTTAAGATATTCATTAGTCTGACTACAGAGCAAGTCAAGATCGGACCCCTCTCCTCTATTGCTTAGGGGCTTAGCTGGGGTCATCCTGTGGATTCCCCAGAATTTCTCTAGAGCCAGATTTCTTGTTTTTTTTTTTTCATAGAGCCAGGTTTCTTGTTAACCCTTTAGTGTCTCCCTCAATAAAGATATATCTCTCCTTGCTCTCATCTCTGTATTTCATTCTTGACTATGCTATTCCCTCAAGTTCTCCTCACTCCTCCCCTCCTCTTCCCCTTCCACCCTCCCTTCTCCCCCACCTTCATACTTAAAATTTTGTTAGGCAATCTTGTCTGTTTCCACTTTCGAGGTGGATCTGGATATGTTTTTCTTAGGGTTCACCTTATTACTTAGCTTCTCTAGGATCATGAACTATAGGCTCAATATCCTCTGTTTATAGTTAATATCCACTTATGAGTGAGTACATACCATATTCATCTTTTTCAGTCTGGGTTACCTCACTCAAGATAGTGTTTTCTAATTCCATCAATTTGCATGCAAATTAATGATTTCATTGTTTTTTACTGCTGTGCAAATATGCCACATTTTCTTTGTCCATTCTTTGGTTGAGGGTCATCCAGGTTGTTCCCATGTTCTGGCTATTACAAATAATGCTGCTATGAACATAGTTGAACAAATGTCTTTGTAGTATGATTGATTCTTTTGGGAATATGCCCAAGAGTGGTATTGCTGGATCCTGAGGTATGTTGATTCCCAATATTCTGAGAAACCGCCAAAAATATACAGCATTTTAAAAGGCAGAGATAGACAATTCTCTTTAATATTTTGGAAACACAAGGATATGCAAAGTAAACATTCTCCCAAATTAGTCACATTTGACTTTTCCAATTCAATAACAAAATCTATTCTAGGGCTTCAGAGATAAGACAGTAGGTGAGGTGCTTTCTACATAAGTTTGAAGACCTGAGTTGTGATCCCCTGAACTTATGTAGAAAATGTCATTTTAAGTGAGATAACCCAGACACAGAAAGACAATTATCACATGTAGTCACTCATAAGTGGTTTTTTAAACATAAAGAAAAAAAAACACAGAAAAAAACCCACAAATAACAATCCCAGAGAACTTAGACAATAAGGACCCTAAGAGAGACATACATGGATCTAATCCACATGGGAAGTAGAAAACGACAAGATCTCCTGAGTAAACTGGAAGCATGGGGATTCTTGGGGGAGGGTTGAAGGGGAGGGGAGAAGCGGGGAGAAGAGCAGAGAAAAATGTAGAGCTCAATAAAAATCAATAAAAAAATAAAATAATAAGATACAAAAAATTAATGTGCCAAATCACATCTGTAATCTCACCTCACCGTGAGAAAGGACGCAGTGGCTCTGGAAGCTAGGGGGCCAGGAACCCTGACATATGCGGGGATAAAGGGCAAAAGTATGCTCTCTCTAAAGAGGTGACTGGCCGAAACCCACACCCAAGGTTGTTGTGTTAGCCCCACATGCGCTCCATATCACACACATTAATACATACATGCATGCACACACATCCACACACATACATATACACACAACAAAATACTGCTACTTTAATAATACTATGTAAAAAACAACTAGCCATAAGTGGTTTACTATTTTTCAATTATTCACTGGTTTCTATGTTTTAATGTTTGAACATGTCAACTACATTTTATTTTGTAATCATGGAAAGTAAGGAGTGAGCTGACAGATTGCTATCTGAGTGATCTGTCCATTTTATTCTAACTTGAAATATCTGTCGAATGAACACACATATACACATGGTTTAATATGCATCAGCATTGGGAATTATCTTTATGCCTCAACTTTGTATACATTATTAAATGTATACAAATGTATACTCCCTCATAATAATGTTTATTTTTTCCTTCTCAGCTAAATCATCTATGTCATGAAATGAAGTTGTTCTAACTAGTATGTACCATTTATCTCACTATAAATAAGCCAATTATTTAACCAATATTACTTCATTTAGCTGTTATGAATCTATTTACACCTCATGAATCAATGGGTAATAGAAATTAAATGCAAAATAAGATAGATACTGTCCATGTATTCCATAGTTTATAGTAGATCTGACTACATCTTTAAAATATAAAGGCCTTCCATTAGTGTTTGTTAACCATACAGAGTAATGGATTTCACTATGACAATTTCATACATGCTTTGTGATGTCAGCCCTCTCAGACCCTTCCTTGACCTTAGCAGCTCACTTCCAGAATCTCCTTTATCTATTCAAAAAGTTCCCTTTCCACTTTTATATTCTCTCTCTCTCTCTCTCTCTCTCTCCTCTTTCAGATTCCATATTTGGTAGAAAATATGCAAAGCAACATACTACACATTAGAAATATATGCAATATAATATACTACACATTAGAAATATAAACTTTTTGCTGTGAATTAAATAATCACTCTCTCCCTAAAATATCTACATGCCAATCCTTGGTGTGTGTGTGTGTGTGTGTGTGTGTGTGTGTGTGTTTGTGTGTGTTAGTAGTAAAAGGAAAATGCAGGGGAAATAAAGCTGGAGAATGCAGTACTGGGAGATGATCCTGAGTTATCTGAATATCCCCACAATAATCAAATCACAAAGGTTTTTGTAAAATGAAAGAACGAAAGTCGAAAAGAAAGAAAAGGCAATATGCTGTGAGAGGCAGAGAAAGAGGTAGAAGAGCGGTGCTGGAAATAAGGGTTTGAATGATGCAAGGAAGGGGCCAGGAGCCAAGAAATCCAACTGGGTCCTAGGAGCTTCCAGAGGCAGTAAACACATTCTCTCCTGGAGACTCCAGTGGGAGCACAACTGTCTCAACTCAGTTTGGTTTTCAGACGACCAAACTGTAAGACTAAATTTTCATTGCTTTGAGTCACAAAATGTGTGACAATCTGTGAGAGAGGCAAGAGAGAGTTCTTAAGCTGTCCCATTAACAACTTTCCTTCCAGTCATCTCAGTGAATCACAGTGTTGCCTCTCATAGCAGCCTGACTCAGGCCTTTCAAAGGAGCACACCAGCAGTGCCATCTCCTTGTTTCTATGGCTTCCCTGACCCAGCCCGCATTCTGACCATGGACCAGGTCTCTTTCTGCTCAACTCATGTCCATGGCCTGCTCAAAATGAGACCTCTAAGTTCATTCTACGTCACCGGGTTTTATCTTAACCATTAATGCGACATCCAAACAGCACTCTGGTTTTGGTGTTTTTTTTTTAACTCATTATTGGGCTTTTGTAATTGCTTTTAAGTGGTTTGAAGTATTTTTTCTACTGTTCCACCAAATTATAAACTTCAAGGGAGTAGAAAATATAAGCGCTTTTGGTTTTTATTCATCCTGGCAGGGATTCCTCTTGCTGGGTGCATATGGAAAGTAAGAGCATTGACAATGTATGCCGCGATTCCTGGGTAGATTTCCAGCTGCCACCTATCCTACCCCTAAAAACTTGATGCCTACGGAAAGCAGAAAGCAGGGAACTGAGAACTTGATGGTGTTTGGTGCTGTTGTTCTCACGCTCAATCCACTTGCTCACTCAGCCTCTTAGTGTAGTTTCATCCTCTTTCTGTTTAGAAATACAGCTACCTTTCTAAACCTGAAAACATATGCCCATAAGAAAAGGAATATTGGTCCTTTGGAATTCTATAGGTTGTTTTGTTAACAAATCTTTATAAATATAATTTAAGTGGCATGAGAATCTTATGAGATAAGAAAATAGATATTGTTATTGTCGTTTTATAAATAATGAAAAAATTTAGAGAGACTGGGAGCTTTCTGAAAGTGCCAAATAGAAAGCACTGAATGGAAACCGTGCTTGTAACTCCATCTTGATGGTGTATTGGTTGTTTGATTGGTTGTTTCCCATGGTCGCCTAAGGCTTATAAAGCTGTTTGTAACTCTTCCGGAATCCTGATTAAAATATAAGTGATCCTCATTCTTTAAGATTCACTAAGAAACTGAAGTCTTCTACTCTAAAATCTAGGCTGTTTATTTGTCAGTTGGTTTTCCTGTTCTATAAAAGCATTAATTTGTTCCGTAAATTGCAATGCTACATTGTGTCACATTTTTCACTTAGAAGAAAAGCCCAAGTGGACTCACAGTACTAAATATAAAAGTTTTAAGTTTGTAGTTAACTTGCTGAAGCAGCAAACTGCAACCCCATTGGGGAATTGCTCCAAGGGATTTAAAGATAAGGGAATGACAGTGACTCAAACAGAAAAACCATATGCATTATGAAAAATGCTTGGAGGTCTGCATGACTGGAGGAGAAAGACGATGTATTTCTCTTCCCTGGAAAACATGAACAGTAAAATTCTTTTATTCCTATATCACCTATTGAAGTCAGCAACTTCCTCCAGGAGAAATCAGTAAGACAGCTGCGCATTTGAAGCGGATCCTAAGATATGGGTGGCACCTGTTTACAGACACAGAGTGAGGAAAAATGTAACATATCAAAAGTAGAAAAAAGATAATATGTCAGTCTACCATAGCAAAATGTAGGCTACTCAAACTAAGAGCTGTGTCATGCAGATGCCCTCGGGATTCCCATTAGAAAAAGACAAAAATAGTACACCATACTTTTTGTTAATTGTCTATCACTAATAGATTAATAGTTTAACAAGACTAGTTAGTTAAATGAATTCAATCAGGAGGGGTGTGGAAGCAAGCCAGTGTAAAGATTGGGGAGTGTTATATCCAGAGTTCTTCCTCTGTTTACTCCAGAGCCTGGTTAAAGCATTTTTCTGATTAATCTTTATCTCCTGTCACTTTTGTGAATGGTTTGTTGCTGTCCTTGTCCTTGTTAAGGATGTGCCATGAAAGAGCAATGAGAAGGACACAGGAAAACCAAGTAGGACTTGACTTTAGTCAGACATTTGTCTGAGCCTCTTACAAACTAAGTGACATTAGGAAAATTATTGATGAATAGTTATATTAAATGTTGAATTTTCATCAATGAAATAATTCATTTAAAATAATACACCAAAATATAGGATTGTATTTAAAGAGCTTACCTAATACCCCCTCAACTTCCTCAGTTAGTTTATTGCATAAATTATTTTCAAAAACATTGAGATTTTCTTTTATATGGTCCAACCAGTATGGTACCAGAGACCTTGTAAATGTCTCTATAAGCCCAGATGTTGAGTTGAATTCTTACTTATTTATACCGTGACTTAATTGAGCCTCTTAGAAAATAGTAACAGTTTTAGCTGAAAGGTAAAGGCATGATACAAAACTAGAATTCAGGGTTTAGTTTCCCAAAATTAAGCAAGATGATTTTGTATTTTCATTATTCAACAGTGAAATAGGAGAAGATGGTTCTTTTTTGCAATATCTGGAGCAACTAAAATATGTCTATCTAAACATTTTCTAATGTGATATATGTTTTAATTTCCTGGGTTTAAAGATTGACTTTTCATCTTTAAGATAAAATTATGGAATTCAAGACTCATAAACAGTTACCAATTAATTGTAAGAGGGGTTTTTCATGAACCAGAGAGTACATTTGATACTCAGACCACTTCTGTGAAACAGTTTCTATTACCACTCTCTATATAGAGAGCCAAAGAGATTCCTTAAATTGCTGGGTATTTTGGATAATGAGAAGCAGAGCATAAGTTCAAATCCAGGTCCAAGTGCAAAACAGTAATTCATCTAGTAGTAAAGCTGCTGATGGAGAGTAAGGCTACTATTGTCCATTAGTTCAAATATTAATAAAAACGTAAAGCTTCACAAAAGAGGAAACTGAGAAGTGAGTTCTTTTTCTGACCTCTCCCATAGCCTAGTCACTAAGGTAACAACAGATTCAGTCTGGTTCAGCTCTGACTCCTACTAGCACTGTGACCATGTGCAAGTCACGTCTCCTCTTGAACCTCTATGTTCTCATGAACCTGGTGACCAATTTCTTCTTTTACAAGGCTGAGACAGAGACCAGAGGTGAGCTGTGTAGTACCTAGCACACTGTGAATGTTCAATAAGCAGAAGTTATTAGAAATACCAGAACAGCCCTGGACTCAAAATGCTCGGTTTTCTACCTGCTTTATGTCTACACATAATTCCAGGTAATACTCATTCACCTTGTGCAATAGCATATGCAAAGACTTTTGACACTTTAAAATTCTATTATATCTGTATATGTGTATACATCTAGATGTATGTATATTTGTGTATGTATGTATGGGTATGTGTACATATACGTGGTGTGCATCCTTGTATATATCTGTGTATATATACACATATGTGTATATGTGTGTTATGTATGTGTGTGGTGTGAACATGTACATGGATGTCCTAGGAAACCCATAAAAGGTTATCAACTTCTGTGGAACTGGAGATATAGACAGTTGTAATCCACCCAGTGTATTTTCTCATAGTTAAACTCTGGTTTCCTGCAAGAACAGCAAGTGCTGTAAACTCCTTAGTTATCCCTCAAGCCCACTTCTGATATTTTTATAAAGACAAAAAAATAAACAAGGATATTTCGTTATTATATTATCTTAATGATATCTAGATGCATAGATACCTATAAGTATTATTCTGGTTACACATACTAGCCAATAAAATTTTGTTAGCATAATTTGAAAAGAATATTTTGGAGAGGGCAAGTGACAGAAATTCCTGAGGCAAAACACAGAAATGATACCTCAGGCTGCTTTCCACCAAAATCAAGGGCTCAGGTCAACACTGAAGTCAAACAGCTGTAAATGGAAAGCAAGCAATAGACTAGAGTTGGAAAAAATAATAGGATGGAGAGAATGGGATCAATAAGCAGGAACCAAGGACGATACAAAAACTGTAAAAAAAAATACTACAACAAAAACATCTGTTTGTCATGAGCGGCTAGAGCCAGCAAGTTGTGGTGAGATTTTTCTCCAAGGCCTTTTAAACCTGAAAATGAAGGTTCTGTATGGATGTACGGTATTTGAGACTGCAGCCCATTTTATTAGTTTTTCTTTAGACATGCAGAGCTATGGTGGCAATGGGGTTTTAGCTCATGGTCTAGGTAAATCCTCTAGGGGAATAAGCTTGAGCCTTCACACTCCTTTCAACCACTACCCTGTGAAAACAGCACAAAGATGATGTATAAAGTTGGCGTACCCATCCGTGTGTTGTAGTAATACACATGTATATTTATAAATTCCAAAGGAAATGGACACTTTTTAAGAAAATCCTTATCTCTTAGAGAAAATCATTGGGTTCTAAAAACAAATATAAATAGAATTTTTAAAATAATAATCCAAATAAAAAAATTCCTTAAATGCCGTGTTAACCCAAACAACGATCCAGTTTCAGACGCTCAATACGTGAACATATGGTCTTTTCCCACAGCAAGAATGCCTGTCATGTGAACATCCTTTCTGTTAAATGCTCTAAGTTATCTCTTACTTTTGTAAGCTTAATTTTTTTGAAATTGTTTCTGTTAAGAGTTTCCTTGGGCCACCATTAGAGGGCATGAAAGAATAGTGTGCAGACCAAAGTCAGACGCGCCAAAATTCACCAAGAAAGAACTACCACTAGTTCTGCCTTGTTTGAAAGAAGAGTTCACTCCACTCCTATCCCAAAAAGTAATGGTAAAAGGAATTTATATGCAAGAACCTCTGGTGATAGCTAGGTCCTGATGACTATTCCATGTGAAAGGCAGAAGCAAATTATTAAAGTTTGAAGAGAGATTTTTGGTCATCTGAAAGTTAGATCTTACCTAATAGGAGTCACGAGGGAACATGTCTAAAGAATAGAAAGAAACCACAGGCAGCTGGTGAGTGTCAGAGATCCTGGAGGAAATACAGACAGAATTAGAGCAATGAAATGTCAAACTTCAGTTCTTGGCAAGAAACAGGATATACAAGAAAAATAATATACAGACATATTTCCTTTGAAAAGTTTAGGATTAATTTTGTGGCTTCAATCTACTTCATCATACCGGCCTCCCTCTGGTGTCCCTATGAAACACCCTTCTAACCTAGGAGCAACAACAAAAACCCAGTCAAAGGAGGACTCTGTTTCAAAGACGGAAAAATGACCCAAATCCTCTTAGGCTATAAATCACTTGACATTTGAAGGGACTTTAAATGCAGTCTCCCTTTTTAAATGCCACATTCAAAATTTATGAAATTAAATGGACCCATATACAAATAAGGGCACAATTCTTCCTATAAGAAATGTAAGAGAAGTCAGTACTAATCCAGTCAGCCCATCCTTTTAAGTTGTGGAGGGAAAATGTATAGTTTATATTTCATGAAAACATAAAACCTCTCTATACAAGGTATGGTTTTGGTAAAAAGTTATGGAATTCCAAAATAAATTTATGATAGCTGTCCATTTCCTTAATTTATAAAACAGTAAAATCCCAAGAGCCCCTTCGGAACAACCACAATATGTTTCTATCGCACTAGTAAGACTGTTAAGACTCCCTGAAGGGCACTTGGACTTAAAACCTATAAATTTCCTGCTTAAATTTCCTAGCAGGAGAAACTGGGGATGCATCTGAGAACATAAAGCCAACTTTCAGTGGTAGGTCTGGGTAAGTCTGTATTGCTGAAGGGTATAACAGAAGCCGTAAAGGACAGGAATTATAGTGAACAGGACTCAGTCTTCATGCTCTGTTTGTAAACACAGACTTCTAGAAAATACAGAGACAGATGGGAAAAATACCTTCAAATACCCGTTATGAGAAGAGTCTTCGCAATCCCTTTCCACAGAACCATTCTGACTAGCAGCAAATGTATTTTACAAAATTCATCAGATAGAAATGGAAGAGGTGGCAAACACATATGGGAAAGATTGTTTAAAATTAAAATAAAAAATGTTCTCTTTTACTCATTATCTGAAATTCTAATACAAAATATCTAATACTAAATATTTTATTCATGTTTTCTATATTAATTAAAATAAGAAAATACTTAATAAACATAGAAATATAAAAATTGTGTATTTAGCAAATATAGAAAACATGGATAAGTAGCTAAAAGAAGTTGAATGTTCCAATGAAGAACATTCAACTTCTCTTAGATTGGAAAAATAACCATGATGCAATCCTGGAGTAGTCATTATCTAACAGCATCCTTGATATGCTTTTCCTATATTAATCCTTTCTAATGCTGTGAGTGCATCTGTGACTAATAAACAGCTCTCAGTCACATCTGTCTAGCTTTGGGTGTGGCATGTTCTGGCATCTCCTTGGGAAGGATAGTTTCCCTTATCAACAAAATAAAGGTAGGACATCAAGGAAAGCATTTTGTGTTTGCAACCATAACAAAACAAAGAAAAAAAGGTGAAGTATGGACTCTAAAACCCTGGGGCAAATCTTACCACCTCTCTCAAGCCACAATCAACTTTCTAAATCAACAAAATAAGGGAAGTCCTTATATTTACCTAAAATTTATTTTGCATAAAATGATTGGGAAATTCCAAGGCATTGCAGATGCAGGAGGGCTGATCAAACCTGTCTTTCTTACACAGGCATTAGCAGTTAATAGCACTTCACAAAGGCCATCTTCAGCGTCTTCATCACTTCCTCTGGTGTGACTTCGCAATCACATTTCCTTCCTTCACAGTGAACGTCTCCCTCCCGTTCCTAAAGCCTCCCCAGCTTCTGACCAATTGGAGAGTTCTTTCTCTTATTTTTATTGATACTTTCATATACTTTTGTAATAAAATTTAATTTTTCCAGACCTCCTTCCCTTCTCTCAGTCCCCCCCCCCAATGTGTAGAACACTTCTTCACTGCAAGTTCCCCTTCTACATTCATTTGTCCTCTTCTACAGTTTTGAGTCTGAGAGTCCATTATCTGAGGCTGGGTGGGAGGTTATTTACTAGAACAAGGGCAACTTCTCAGTGCCCACAAAACGGAAGAAAACATCACTGCACACATGTGACAATTCTCATTCACTAAGCTGTCCTCAGAAAAACTGAAATGGAATGCCTACCCCGCACATCATCACCTTTCTCCCTTTGCTTTATGTCTTCTAAGTCTTGAATATAAATTCTCAAGAAACGTTTGGCAAACAAAATCATTAACCATTAATCTTTTCTTACTCTGAAATAAAACCTGAGTAAAACTTGATTATTACAAAATAAGAGCAATTAAACAACATAATAAGACCAATCATTCAGTGGAAATATTTAAACAGACCTAAAACGTTAGTATATGGTATAAATATTCAAAGGGTTTTTTTTAATTGTTATACAATGGACTTGTAGGGTATTTATTTTGTTGGTGCTTTTGGTGCTGTTATTGTTAGTTTTTGGTTTTGTTTGTTTTAAGACAGTGATTCACTGTGTAGACCAGACTGGCATTGAATCATTTTTGAAAGATTTATTTACTATGTAAAAAGTGTTCTGCCTGCATATATGCCTGCAGGTCAGCAGAAGGCACCAGATCTCATTATAGATGGGTGAGAGCCACCGTGCGGCTGCTGGAAATTGAACTCAGAACCTTTGAAAGGGCAGTCAGTGTTCTTAACCTCTGAGATATCTTTCCAGCTCTGGCCTAGAATCTATAAAGGTCTGTCTGTCACTGCTTTCCATGTCCTAAGATTAAGGGTATTCACCACCATCTCTGGCTGGGTATTTGTATTTTAATACAAAATTCAGTCTTTAAATAGACAGCGAAACACATTAGAAACTATTATTCAGTTTCTGTACACTGTACACCATCCATTAAAAGCATAAAGATTGAGCATAAAGTGATAGAGTAAAGGTCAGTGCCTTCAAAATTGCAATTGACGGCATAACTTAAACAAGCTTCTCAAATCCCCCCAACATTATCAACTTAAAAAAATTAAAACTCTGAAACAGTTGGTATACTTTGAATTGTTAAGAATACTTTATAAAATTTTTAATTAATTTAAAACTTCAAACTTCTATTTCAACCTCTAGTGCAAGTTGTACTCCTGATGTGAAAGAGCGTTTTTTTGTTTTCTCTGGTTTGGTTTGGTTTGGTTTTTCAAGAGAGGGTTTCTCAGTATAGCTTTGGTGCCATTCATGGAAGTAGCTCTTGTAGACCAGGCTGGCCTCAAACTCACAGAGATCCACCTGC
>LOEQ01011716.1:0-14129 GCA_001685075.1 Bramus lutescens
TCTATCTATCTATCTATCTATCTATCTATCTATCATCTATCTATCTATGTATATATACATATACATATATATTTACAGTGGGAGCCTTCCATTTAACCACAAAGATGCCCATCACAAAGAAAGCTTTCTGTTGGTGACTCTCCGCTCTCTCATTGCATGGCCACTGTTCTAAGAGGCAGCTTCAGATAGGTTTCTATGTCTACCTACGATTATGACAAATTTGGTAGGCTCTTCCCATGTCTGCTTCCTGAAACACTACACTCAACATATATAGAACCCCCCCACATATATAGTCTGTTTTATCTTACAAGGTTTGTATAAGACAGACAGATAAAATACAGCTTTTGGTTGTGTTGTTACTGCTATTGTTTTTACCCAAACCCGTATCTTGGGAAAGTCAGCATGAAAGGCTATTTTACAAAGAAGTGGCAGAAGCAGCCAGACTTGCTTATTTCCAAAGAATATCTTACAGAACATGAGTTATGGTGTACATATAGAAATCAGACATTCAGACTGATCCTTGGAACATACAGGAGGTCAGGTCTGAGCAAGAGTCAAGGCATGATTCCCTCCAAGGCAAACTGACCAAAGTTAGCCTATAAAATAAAACATGTGACTTGCTCCAAAACACAGTGATGGGAGAGAAAGTACAATGACCAAGGGAAGGATGGGAAGAAGAAAGGAATGAGTTCCATTCAAGCCCAAGGATTAGGGCTCAGTCCTCAAATTGAGCCTCTCACCCATTTGTGTTTGTAAATCATTACAGCCCCACGCTGCAGGGTGGAGGAGGGTAGTAGTGGGAGAGCCCTATAAACACACCCCACGCTGCAGGGTGGAGGAGGGCAGTGGTGGGGGAGCCCTATAAACACACCCCTCGCTGCAGGATGGAGGAGGGCAGTGGTGGGAGGGCCCTATAAAGGCAGTGGGACTAAAGGGAAAGATGACGGGGATCTAGACTCTGATCATGGAGGAGGAGGATATTGAAGGCGGGGCTGCAGAGAGGTGTAGGATATAGATTAGGATTTGGTTGGATCCAGGGAATGATGGACATGGGGAGGAAGGAAGGGATTGAAAATGTTCCCAGATTTCCTGTTTATGGAACTCTGTGGGAACAGAAACCAAGCAAGAAGTATGGAGAAGTGGAGCAGTTTGTGACTTAGGAGCACATGGTGACGTCCCCCCTTCTGTTTTTGTCCAGTTTTTTAATAGCGCTGCACATGGTACCCAGAGCTTTGGTGTGCTGAGTGCTCCACATTGATACCACTGAGCTGTATCCTTAGCCACTGGGTCTTTTTCTTTAGATAAGGTCTCACTCAGCCTTGGCTAACCTTGAACTTGAGCTCTTCCTCCCTCACCCTCTCCAGTGCTAGGATTACGGTGCCCAGCCACCCTCAGTTGGAGTAGTCTTGAACTCCCTCATTCGTGATACTGAGCGGTGAACTGAGAACCTGTTTCAGGAGACCAGAAGCAGGGTCTGAACCTGAATTAGAAACAGCAGCAGAAGCCTTCTGGAACTGAAAAAGGATCTTTGAAAATCTACTCCACCAAATGCTGGGGGAGCAAGGATCAGCTTTTCTGAATTCTAGACACTGGCCTGGAGCCTTAAGAATTTAAGCCGAGTTTATTCCAGAACAGCAAAAGCAGCGCTCAAGGGTTCTGCCTGTCTGGTTCACACCATTCTTTCGATCAGCTCTTCAGAAGCCTCAGACCTTCTGAGGCTATGGAAAACCAACACTTATTACTGCCACACAGAACGGTCTTGGAACTCCCCAAAATGCTACCCTTGCCAATATTTATTCTCTCTCAAACTCTCTAGAAAAATTCCATCCCTGACACTTGATGTTAACCTAGGAACTGACCTCCAGGCGGTCACTGCAAATGGCCAGTGGCAGGTGTTAAAATAGGAAGGCTCCTGGAGGGGAGGAGTCAAGGAAATGGGGAGGTGATAAAAGTCTGAGTGAAGAGGCAGCATATCAGAAAAGCTCAGACTAGTTTCTGAGAGTTTAGAAAGCCACACCTGCAAGGTTATGAACCCCTAAAAAACAACAAAACAAACCAAACAAACAAAAAACCCTAGAAGGCCCTAGTCTCACGCCTCTCAGCATGAAGTGCTGAGAACATCCACAGCACAACGCACAGACTTCCTGGACAAAGGTGGAGGGACATGATGGTCCAAGGCATCTTAGGAAGTCTGTGTGGTTACCAGCAGACAACTGAGCTGACCTAGCAATGCTCTAATGGCTGCCCTGGGCAAAAACCATGAAGGGCAACCATCAAAGAGCGACGGCAGCAAAGCAACAGCAGCAATGCCAAGCAAGAGAGGAAGTGATCGTCTTTAGAATAAATACGAATGAAAATGTCCAGCTTTCTGAGTCAGGAATGGTGGTCCAGCCCTGTGATCCAGCATTTGGGAGGGAGATGCATGCGGAACTTTAGTTCAAGGTGAGCCTGAGCCACGTGGGAAGGGAGACCTCATCTCAAGAAACAAAACTCATAATTCTTTAGTACCTACTGAATGCCAGACACATGATGTAACTACAGCCACAAACCCCATGGAACCAATGGGGAAACTGAGGCTCTGGGTGAGTAAGCAACTGGCCAAGGTTGGTGGACTAAGAAGTGGCAAAACCAGTCTAGGTCAGGCTATCTGCCTTAGGAGCTTGTTCCGAGCCTGTGTGTCTGGACTAGAGCACCGGTGAGGGGGCAACAGAAAAATGCAGAGTTGCCTTCCGGGGTTATCAGCAAGGAATTCTTTGAGGAGCATTTTTTCCAATGCTGGGGTGAGAAAGCGTGTTATAACCATTTGAGGCGTGAGCCAGAGTGAGGAAGAATGAATGGTGTTTGAAGTTTGCCTGCAGAAAGTAGAGAGCTGGGAGTCAGGTTGGAGTAAGGGGTGGGCGACACAGCAGGGCAGATAAGTTTGTTATTTAGAGCTTTAGTCCCATGTAAGCAATAAAGTATTTTAGAAAGTCATTTTGTGGCATGGGTGTTATAGATACAAGTGTGTGTGAGTGTGGTTGACCATGGGTGTTATAGACACACATACGTGTGTGTGAGTGTGTATGAGTGTGGTTGACCATGGGTCTTATAGACACAAGTGTGTGTGTGTGAGTGTGAGTGTGGTTGACCATGGGTGTTATAGACACAAGTGTGTGTGTGCGTGAGTGTGGTTGACCATGGGTGTTATAGACACACATACGTGTGTGTGAGTGTGTATGAGTGTGGTTGACCGTGGATGTTATAGACACAAGTATGTGTGCCTGTGCCTGTGTGTGGATGCACACAGAGGGCAGAGGGGGGCAATCAGGTGTCCTCCTCTATTGCTCTCTGCCTTTGTCCTTTGAGACAGGGTCTCTCCCTGATCCTGGAGCACATGCATGTTTTTCAGCTAGGCTGACAGCTGGTGAGCCTCACTGATCCTCTTGGGTCCCTCTGTAGTGTTGGGGACACAGACAAAACTACATCTAAGTCTCTGGGATCCAAACTGCCTTTACCACAGAGACATTTCTCCTGTATCAAGAAATACTTGAGGATGTCAATAAATGTGGTGTTTTGGACCTTAAGAAAAGAAGAATCCAGGCTTGCTGGTGCATAACCATAATCCCCATACTCAGGAGGCTGAGGCAGGAGGCTTGCTGCAAGTTCAAGACCAATTTGGGATACATAACAAATACCAGGAAAGCTAGGGCTGCACAACAAGACTTCGTGTCAAAAAAAACATGAAGAGGAGGAGTAAAAACTGAAAAAGGGATGGAGGGAGAGATGGGGGAAGGAAGAGATGAGCAGCTGTCAATGTCTGTTTGTCAAAAGAACAAGCCCTGATATCCAGAGGGAGGTGAGCTTCGTAGGTTCTTCTCTTTCTCCCTCCTCTTTTTGAGGCAATGCCTCTCTCTGTAGCTCAGGCTAGCTTGGAATTTGTAACCTAAGCTGGTTAGGGTTAAGAACTCGCAGCGATCCTCCTGCCTCAGCCGATTGAGCATGGGGATTATAAGCAAGTGCCATTACACCTGACTTCACCTTCGTGAGAAAAAAAATATTCATTGCATGTCCTTTTAGCTCTAGCAAATGGAGCTTGTCATTAGAAATTCAGACAGAATTGACCAAGAAGCAGTGATTTTGGAAGGAAGATTAATTATTTCCCAGTTCAAACTTCTGTCATTGTTTCCATGCAGCTCCAGATTCATGAGTCTTGTTTTCTCTGACAAGTCAATTTGGAGAAAGGAGTTACTTGTGATTATGTAAGTTAATTCCATAAAAGAATGCTGATGTTATGCTGCTAGCAAGCCACTCTTGCCCACAAAGGCCAAGAATACCAGATATTTCTGCCCCCCTGCCTGCCCCCCAGCCAAATGATCACAGAAAACAAAATTCCTCTTTGCAAAGGTGGTCACGGACACCTTGGAAGCCAGTCATAAAACCTCAAAATGCTCCCCTGACCTCCTGACTCCCCTGACCTCCCGACTCTACCTTTGTGTGCTCAAGAGCTAGAACAGCTTCATTACAGCCCCAAAATAACGAAACAGGCTGCCTTCCCCTGCCCCAAGCCGGTTCCCACCAGGTCACTCTCCTGCATCTAACCACATTCCTACAAGACCCTCCGCTCTTCATGGACCCTAACATAAGAATGTAGGTGTCACTGGACTCTGGGTCTTCAATCCTGAAAGGTTCGGTGTCAGATAAACTGTGGTAAAAATGAATCTGACCCCTCATCTGTTGCCTCTCTTTCATTGACTTGTCTTTTGTTACAAGAGTGTTTACTGGCTGGATGGTGGTGGAGGCAAAGGCAGGTGGTGCACTGAGTTCAAGGTCAGTTTGGTCTACTGAAACCCTGTCTGTCTTGAAAAACAAAAACAAAAAACAAACAAAAAAGGAGTGTTTACTGTGACCCTTCTGATGAGTGTGAGGAGGAGTCACCCCTTTCTGACTCACTTTTATCTGCATGGAGATGTCCTATGTGTCCAGCATCTGTGGCTGAGAAAGGCACATCCTTTGAGCTGCTTTGTGTGCTTGCTGGCTCTGAGTCAACTGGTGTGAGTTCTCTGTTGTTGCCTTGACTCCTTAATGTGGTCTTTCCTGACACCATGCTGTCTTGACTGTTGCAGCTTTACGGCAAGTCTTGACGTTGAGGTAACGTGAGACATCTTTATTTCTTTTCAAGACCACTGGGGTATCCTGGAGACTTGATTTTCCTCAGCGTTTTGGGATCAGCTTGTTCATTTCTGCCCCCGAGACTTCAGTAAGGGCTGTGTTGAATCTAGACAATTGCCACCTGAAGTAGATGGAGCCAACCTATCCATGGATATAACAGACTAGCTCTTTCATGTCAATGTTTAATATCTTCCCATAATCTTACATAGCTTTCAGAACACATCTTGCTGAAATTTTTTTAAATTTAGTATGCCCCGTAAAGTTGCTTTTAATATTTAACTAGCAAATACTGTCATGCTGAGAAGGACCGGCCAAAGCCCCTACCTCCCTTAGCAGGGAACAAAAGTACTTACCAGACCAGAACTGCTATAAAAAGATTTACAGGATATGTGCTACAAGAGACACATTGGGCTGATTCATAGATAGAGGTGATAAACAGATGGATAGACAGACAGATGATAGGATGGATACATAGATAGATAGGTAGGTAGGTAGGAAGATGATAGAATATCACCACTGAAGAGAGATGGTAACTCTTTTAGAGCAGCTGGGGAGTTCCTGCTCATATCTCATGTCTCATCTGCGTGCTGTCCATTTCTGAAGTAATAAGTGAGCATCTCACTATCTTCTGAAGTAGTACAATTTTATTACACTTGTTGAGTGTGTGTCTGTCTCTGTGTGAATGTCTCTGTGTGCGTGTGTGTCTGTGTGTGTACATGTGTGTATGTGTCTTATGTTTGTGTCTGTATTTGTATGTGTGTATGTGTCTCTGTGTGTTTGTCTGTCCGTCTATGTGTATGTGTCTGTCTATGTCTGTGTGTGTGCATGTGTGTGTATGTGTCTGTGTGTATCTATGTGTGTCTGTGTGTATACATGTGTGTATGTGTCTGTATTTGTATGTGTATGTGTGTCTGTGTCTCTGTGTGTGATGTCTATGTGTGTGCCTGTTTCTCTGTGTATGTGAATGTCTATATGTAGTCTATGTGTGTGTCTGTGTGCACGTGTTTGTGTATATGTCTTTGTGTGTGTGACTGTATGTGTGTCTGTGTCTCTGCATGTTTGTGTCTGTGTCTTTGTGTGTTTATATGTGTCTGTCTATGTGTGTGTGTATCTGTGCCTGTGTCTGTCTCTATGTGTTTATGTGTATCTGTCTGTGTGTGTTTACATGTGTGTATATGTCTGTGTATGTCTGTATTTGTATGTGTGTCTGCCTGTGACTGTGTCTCTGTGTGTATCTGTTTGTGTCTCTGTGTGTGTGTCTGTCTGTGTCTGTGTGTGTCTATGTGTGTGTTTATACATGTCTGTATGTGGCATGGGAAAACAGAGGACAACTATCCAGAGCCAGTTCTGTCCTCCCCCCATGTTTGTCCCAGCTTGGTCCCTGTATGCACCGAGCCACCACACATGCCCCAGTGGTGAGTTTTATAGCAGTAGTCCTTGATACTTGTCATTTGGGGAGGGCTGTGTGGGTCAGGGGAGTTCGGCTTTGAATGTTTGATTGAGACGTCTCAAGTCGCTGGGCCAGACTCCAAGTGCTCAAAGTCTGTTGATAATGTGTGAACAGTCTGCTGTAAGGTTGGCCTCTTTTGTTTCTACAAATACTGAAGTATGGCTTCTAGAGGAAGTTTCTGGGACTGGTTCTCACCAGTCTCTGCTCGGGAGCTGTTCCTCAGCAGAACTGTTAGCTGCAGCCTTCAGGCTTGTTCACCAACAGGTGTGAGAAAGGAGCCAGTCCCAGCAAACGCTGAGAACTTGCTGTTCTTGTAGGACCTCAGGTGTCTAAAACACTTCTTCAGTTCCTGCCTGCAGAACCCGCCTTTCCACAGACTCAAGCAAGGCAGGTGACGCAGACTCCTATGAGTTCTGCCTGCTGTAACTTTGTCAAGTTATTTGGAACTGACATTCCTGAGGCCTTAAAATGGGACTGTTAGAACCCTAAAACAATGCAAATGCCCAGGAATCTATGAGGGATGAGGGGAACCCTAGCTAAGACTCGGAACTTGAATGAGCCGTCTCCTTTAACCAGGCAAAATTTCCAGAGAGGACTGGGACACCAGCCCAGGCACAAATCCTTTGACCTACAATTTGTCCTGACTACAAGATGTGCTGGGGTAAAGATGTGGCTGGACTTACATGAGTGACTGATGAGCACATGGCCCAGCTGAGGACCCGTACCACCAGAGGGAGTTCATCCCTGAGGGCCAGGACCCAGAGGCAAAATACTATACAGAGAACGAGAATAGAGCCAAACATGACTGGACAAAATAAAGGAAAAGAAGAGAAAAGAAAAAAGAAAAAGAAATGGTTTCTTAAAAAAAAAAGAGAGAGAGATCCAGAGACCCACAGCCACACATTAAGTGGAGCTTGGAGAATCCTGAGGAAGAGGGGAGGAAGGATTGTAGGAGCCAGAGGGGTCAAGGACACCACAAGAAAACTCACAGAACCAACTAATCTGGGCTCAGTGGGGCTCACAGAGAATGAACAGACAGGCAGGAAGTCTGCACGGGACTGACAGGTCTTCTGGATGTGTGACAGCTGTGCAGCATGTCTTCCTGTGGGGCTCCTGACAGTGGGAGCAGGGGCTGTCTCTGACTCTGTCGCCTGCTGTTGGGACCCTTCCCTCCTACCAGATCGCCTCATCCAGCTTTAATAGAAGGGGAGGTGCCTAGTCTCACTGCAACTTGATATAGAATGGCTAGCTGATATCCATGGGAGTGGATGGGGGAGACTCAGAGGGGAGGAAGAAGGGGAAACTTCGGTTGGGACGTAAAAACAAAAAATAACGAACAACAAAAAAAAAAACCTGGGACTGTGGATAAGAACATTTCTGCTATTCCACACATCTCTGTTCCACACATTTGTTTTTCTTCTCTTTCTCTCAGCCATGTGGTAATTTTTTAGGTCTATAACACCCCCTGGTGGTCAAGAGAAAAAAACCTGTTGAGAAAAAGGTTCAGACAAATGTCTGACTACATCTATCTTTTATTTCATGTTTTTAAATAAAGATTTCAATTTTCAGGAAAATTCTCCTGTAAAATGGGTATATACAAGTGAATGATTGCATCTAAAGTCACAGTATAAGTGGAGATGCTAAAATGATGTCTTATGGGGGCTTAAGAGTGCTTGCTGCTTTTGTGAAGACCCAAGTTTGGTACCCAGCACCCAAGGGGAACACATAACCACTTATAACTCCAGCTCCATGGGGTCCAATGCCCTATTCTGGTTTCCATGTGCACCAGGCACTTTTAACAGCTGACACTTTGGGCTGTAGAGAGGGCTCAGAGGTTAAGAGCACTGGCTGCTCTTCCAGAGGTCCTGAGTTCAAGTCTCAGCAATCACATGGTGACTCACAACCATCTATAATGAGATCTGGTGCTCTCTTCTGGCCTGTAGACATATATGTAGGCAAAACACTATATTCAAAATAAATCCATCTTAAAAAATAAATAAAAACTGACATTTTGAGCAGCCTCCCTTATGAACCTAAGACTCTAACCTTAATGGTCATCACCAACAGATAATGTTTTTTTCTTAAGTTATTAGGAAGGGTAGAGAGATGGTCTTGTGGCTAAAAGCACTTGCCACTCTTATAGAAGATTCAGGCTTGTTTCCCTGCACCCACATGATGGTTCATGGAGCCCTTGACTCCAGTTCCAGGAGATCTGATGCCGGCTTCAGGATCTGAGAGCACCAAGCATACACTTGGTACACACACATACATGCACACAAAAATGTGCACACATAAAACAAATAAACTATTAAACTACATAAAACAAAGATATGTTTTATTTTACCAACTATACTGGCCAGAGAGTACCCAAGATCCACCTGTATCTACCCCAAATCCCGGGGTCACAGGAATGCATGTAGTGTCTGTTTTTACTCGAGTGTAGGGGATTTCAGCTTAGGTCCTTTTACCTTCACAGTCAGCGTACCTAACCACTGAGCTATCTCCCCAGCCTGACGATATTGTCTTTAAACTCAGATAATTTTATTAAGTATCCACATATCCATGCTTCTGTAGATACATGATTGAATGACTGATTAAATTCTTTACTAAGTGCTTCCTATTAATACAAAAGGAATGAGGGAGGGATAAAATCCACTATTAGTGCAACACTCTAACAACACAGACTAGATTCTCTTGTGGGACTAAAGCACAAAAGCATGAGGGAAACAGGACCTTCACATGTCAAGGCAATTCCGCCAATACTTGTTCATCACAAGGAGAAAGACGGTAACTGTATGGTTGATACATCAAGAACCCAGGTAAATGGAGTAGCTAGATTTATGGCACACCAACTGAAGGCATGCCATTTCTGTGACATTCTTACCTAAAGTAAATACTCCTTGAAAGCAACTAGAAATTAGACAAACACAAAGTGCCTATTTGGTCACCATCAGAAAAGTCCTGGAAGAAACTCGACATGACAGAGAATCGCAGGGTGACTCAGGAGCAGGAAAATAGGGAGAACTCAGAGAACAGTATTGAGTATTAATAAGTTGCTGATTTCGTTAAGTGGTTTTGATGGTGATGTTGCACTGATGTTGGCTTTGATAATTCTACTTTGGTTATTCAGGATGCTTGTTGGTGGGGTTGAGTGAGAGCTTTCCATTTCAGCAACTTTTTGGGTTGAGTTGTTTCAAATATTTCAGACAAATTGTCATTTTAATCAGATACTGTGAGAAGTCGCCAAGGTTTATAGCACTGACTGGAGAGTAATAAGTTCAGAAAGCCTGTCTTAAAGGTTCCATGCTTTTTTTTAAAAAAAAGTCCCAATTGGAGACCTGGGGATGAAGTTCAGAGGTAGAAAGAAATTTACCTAATTTATATAGAAAGCCCTGGGTTCCTTGTGTGTGTCCGTGCACACACACACACACACACACACACCACAAGGGGGGTGAGGGAGGGGGAGAGAGGATTCTTAATTTGTAATTGTGTAGTTGACTAATTCCAATAACTTCAGCACTCAGTAGAATATTTTTGAATGGAGAGATTTTTGTTATCAATTCCCTAAAATCCACTAAGGATGAAGTTTTGGGAGTTCTGCTTTATATCCTCTCTTAGTTAAGATTCTATTGCTAAGAAGAGACACCGTGACCGTGGTATTTTTTTTTTTTTTATCAAGGAAAGCATTTAGTTGGGGCTTGCTTACAGTTTCAGAGGTTTAGTCCACTGTCACCATGGTGGGAAGATGGCAGTGGAGACGTAGCTGGGAGTTCTGTGTTCCCATCAGCAGGAAGCAGGAGAGACCCTGCACCTGGAAGGAACTTTTGGAAACCTCAAAGCCCACTCTAGTGTCACACTTCTTCCAACAAGGCCACACCTCCTAATCCTTTCAAATTGTGTCACTCCCTGGTGATCAAATATTCAAATCGAGTCTATAGGAGCCATTCAAAACCACCAGGTATTCCTAACTCCTTTAGGACAGCATCTCTCTGACAATGAGAGCATTAAAGCCTCCTTCCATGGAAGAGTAGGGGCCCAATGAGCTTTCTCTCAGCCACACCCTTGGGTGGGACACTGTGGTTGAGATTGACACAATGCGGTGTGGAAAGGGTGGGGGTGGGACAATGAGGTAGGAGATGCCCTTAGAATGAAGCACCTGGCAGAGAAGAGAGGACCAAGATGGCTGTAGAGATCGTGTCTCGAAGGAGTAAGGTTGGTTGTGACATCTGAGTTGTGGGCAGGAATTTACTGAGGCTTCCATTGTGATGCAAGGAAACAGAATGTGTGGATAGGCCCCAGAGGGGCAGTGACAGAATAAAGACCTAGTTGCTTGGGCCTCGGAATAAATGCCAGAAGCCTAGCAAACGGGAGATGGAGCCCCAGCTCCTGGTCTCCCTTCCCACCCCCTCCCCCTAAGCTGTCTGAGATGTCACCTTCTACTTGAATACCATCTCTCTGGTCTCAGTCATTAACTCTGGTCTATAACACCTGCTTGGTTCCATCTTTTTCACCAACTCACACAAGACTGCCAACTGTCCTTCCTGGAATCACAAAGGTTTTCTACTTTCCTTGGGCCCTGATGGCCAACTCTGACATCTCAGCTGAGATGCCTGCCCTGCCTCAAACTCCTAACCCTACTTCTTGTGCTAAACAAGGACCACCAGAACCATTGAACCCTGGGATCACCATTTCCCTCCTTGAAATTGGATCACCCCCCTCTTTCTGCTGGGCTTCCCTCCCACCACCAAACAATAGTATTCGTCCACTAGGAAGACCAAGGATGGTATAGAAATTTAGCAATCTCTTAAAAGATGTTAAAGATGTTCTCAAAAGTATAGCAGGGGTTGAAGAGCAGACTACAGAAGTCAGGGAGTCTTTTGATGATGCCAGTACTCCTGAGAATATGTCAGAACCTAAAATCGGGTGTTGGCAGGAGAAATAAAATACAATTTAAAGACATGCTCACTAATTTTGATCTAGAGAAGGAACAAAGCACAAAGAAGCAGGAGATGCTATTGAATAACCAGAGTACTAAGAACATGATGCAAGTGTATGCGCGGGATCTGTGCAATTCAGAAGAAAAGAGAGACTGTAAGGACATGCAGCTGAGCATGGGAAGGGGCCCGCATGGATCCCTTCATGTTCGTGGGGAATACAGAAGACTCAGAAACAACATGGAGCAGTTACTGGAGGAAGCAGATCACTGGAGTAGACAGCACAATGAGCTTGGCGAACTAATGAAGTCCTATCAGGAGTGTCAGAAAGAAAGGATAGAAACCTCTGAAAACGATCACATCTGTTTCCAAACGTTTCTTTAATCATATCCGGGAGAGGAGAGCTTCCAGAGAGTAAACTACATACAATGATCCAATTGTGATTTGATTTTTCCAAAGTAGGGTTTCTCTGTGTAGCCCTGGCTGTCCTAGAACTCACTCTGTAGACCAGGCTGGCCTCAAACTCACAGAGATCCGCTTGTTTCTGCTTCCTGAGTGTTGGAGTTAGGTCGTGTGCCGCCACCACCACCTTGCTCAATTGTGATATTTTCCAGCCCATTTTCAAATTAGTGTTTGTTTTCCTATTGTGTTTATATGGAATATGTTGGAGTAAAGGGAGAAAATTGGAAAAGAATCGCAGGAATCTGCCCTAGGCAGCTTTCTCCTCATCAGTCCAGCTCTGGCTCAACTTTCCCTGGGGTTCCTCTTCTGCCCCCCAGTCTGCATGAGAGTACACTGGGCACCAGAAGTCTCAGCTTGTTCAGGAGGACAGAGGTGATTCTAGATTCTTAATTTTGGGTGCAAAAAAATTCCCCTCATTCTTCTAAGTGGAGACAGTAGGCTCCCTGCTAGGGGACACAAGCCCTCTAAGGCACAGGACTCCAAGCTCCAGGACAGACAGAGCAGGTGCACCTTCTCTATTCTCACTGAGCAAAGGCCACCCGGAGTCATGTGCAGAGCAAACAGAATGCTGACTGTAGAGCAACCAGCTCCCCCCAAACCTCACCCCCAGTTCCCGGGATTGTGTATATTCTAAACTGGTGCTGGAAAAGCTATCAACCAGGCAAACAAGCAAACAAAACAAAGCAAAAAAAAACACAAAAACCCCTAGAAAGTATGTTTGCTTTTGATAAAAAGCAAGAAAAAGGACAGTGTGGCACAGCAGAGACTTCTGACAAAACCTGTCCAAATCCAGCCAAAGTGCATGGAAAATACCGTGTCTCTGTTCCTCCCGTGACTTCAGCAGATACTGAGCGGGAAGCCTGGACTGCAGCCTTGTCCCATGAGAGACTTGGTCAGATGGAGCCTGTAACACTGGAGAGATCTGGGAGGACCAAGGAACTCAAGAAGGTAGGCGCACAGTATGCATAGTGAGAATGAAAGAGATTCATTAATTGGGATGTGTGTCTACATCCTGGCTTGGGGTGAAACCTGAGACTCGGGGGACAGTTCTGGGTTTCCAAGCTGCAGACACTCAGTTCACCTGGTTGCTGGGGAGACTGATGATGTTCTAAGTTTTGTACACAGAGAAGGGCTGGATAAAGTGGAAACAAAGAAAGGTGGGCTGTGTTATAGTCGCTCTCCTTGTAAGTCTGTGAAACAGCACAATAGAAATGTAGTTTACTGGTTAGTTTGAAACTACTTTCTTTGGCAGGGATGAAAGCAGAGGGAGGACATTGTCTTGCTAATTGAAACTGGCCTGTTTGGGAGATTGGTTACTGTTCTTCTTTTCTACTTACTTTCATTATTCTTTGAAAATTTTATATACATGTTATAAATTTGGTTATTTTTGCCCCACTGCCCTCTCTACCCTGCTCCCACACCTACTGAACCCTCTCTTTCCAGGAAGCTCCTTCTACTTGCATGTCCTCTGTTTTGCTTTGGTTTTGTGATGCACTGAGTTTAAGCAGAGTTCTCTTGTGTGAGCAGGGGTAGGGAGTTTGCTGTAGTGTGGACAACTTACTAGTGCTACCACTGAGGAAAACGACCCCCCTTTCCCCCAGGAGCCATTCCTGGCTATAGCCCCTCAGGGAGGACCACTAGACAGCCAGTAAAAAAAAATTAGAGCACATATTTATATAGTCTTATCACAGCTGAATTTTGAGTATTTCTTAAACACTCTTTTTTGATTGACAGATTTTTTTATACAATATATTTTGATCTCATCTCACCTTCTCCTAGCTCCTCCCAGATTCTCCCAACTTTATACCTCTCTCAAAGACAAACAAAAAATCCAAGAAACATACCCCCAAAACAAAAACAAAAATGGGAACTAAAATGTACATGTTGGCAGAGGTTTCTGTCCCATCAGGTCCCACAGCTGTTTAGTTCCAAATAAACACACAGAGGTCTACATAGATCATAAACTCATTGATCTATTAGCTCAGGCTTCTTTTTAACTCTTTTTTAAAATATTTATTTATTTATTTATTTATTTATTTATTTATTAAGTATACAATATTCTGTCTGTGTGTATGCCTGCTGGCCAGAAGAGGACACCAGATTTCATTACAGATGGTTGTGAGCCACCATGTGGT
>LOEQ01011717.1:0-29095 GCA_001685075.1 Bramus lutescens
ATGGATGGATGGATGGATGGATGGATGGATGGATGGGTGGATGGATGGATGGAATTTTAAAAATTCTCTCTAAAAACAGGATGAAGTATAATCTAAAATCCTCAAGAATCACAAGGAAAGGGTACCGCTTTTATGGGTTTTAATAACTTGTCCTAACATTTGGAGGTGAACTGTTTTAGATATCTGTGTAGACAGTTGTTCCTTGCTAGAAAGAATTTCCTGCCTGTGTTCAGCATTCTGGATCTCTGCTCTAACTGTCCCCCTGTGACTTTGTTTTGTGACAGCGGCTTGCGGTGGGAATCTGACAGGCCCGGCGGGAGTGATTTTATCCCCTAACTACCCACAGCCGTACCCTCCCGGGAAGGAGTGTGACTGGAGAATTAAGGTGAACCCGGACTTTGTCATTGCCTTGATATTCAAAAGGTGCGTCTGGTGCAGACTACCTCTCTTTAGTAGGATTTTAATGCCAAGTCCAACTTTCCATGGGGTGAGCCAGCAGCTCGGGGTCTAGCAGATACCCCGTCAGAGGCAGGGTTGCAGGAGTGGAGCTACTTTTCCTTGATGGGCAGTGCTCTGCATGTAAGACATGCGTGGGTTTCTTTCACACACTGCTCGTCTGGCCCATGGTGCGTTCTGTACATCCATGCTTCACTTTCAGAATATTCAGGCCAGTGAAAACCATGCTGTGGGGACGCTTGAGGGAATGCCTCCTTGATGTCCCCCACTTGTTGCAGTCAGGGAAGCCCGATTTCTTTCCATGGCACATTCTGTCTGACCGCCCTCAGGCGGTGCTCTTACCATTGTTAAAACTGTTGAGATGAAGCAGACATAAAAACAGAAGATTCCCCAAACTTTGCCTGCTCCCTCTAAGGTTTGAATTCTAGACATTGGTGTCTAAGAAACGGGCACTCAATCCTGCCCCACTAGATGATAAAAGTTCAGAACCATAATGATTTACTAAAGTCAACTCCACTGTGGTTATGGCTTAAATGTGGACTGTCCTCTACCTACCCAGGTCTGAACCCTTGATTGCCAGCTGATGGTGCTGTTTGGAATCTTTTATATACAGGGCCTTATTCATTGACATCTAGTCATATTGCTGGGGCTTGGTGGTTACAGGAGAGCCCTGCTTCCAGCTAGGCTGGCCCTGGGCCACCAAAATATCAACAAGCCAAGCCATAACCTCTGGCCTCCATGGATGGATCCGTAGGTAGCCATGTCTTCCCCACCATTATAAACTATAGTCACAGAACAATGAGCCAAAATAAATCATTTTTTTCTTTGGATTGCTTCTGTCAGGCAATTGTTCATAGTGAGGAAAAAATGGCTTATACGATAATATATTATCACATTATGCCATATATGCTATGTGGTTATTAAATTTTAGTGACTATTGAGATCTTATCCAATAATATGCTTTGATTGTTTAAAAAAATAAATGAAGGAGGTGTTCTGGAAGATAAATGACTAAGTAGTCTTGCTAGCTAGCCTCTTAACCCATCAGGACAAAGAGACTAGAAATTATTTCTCTGCCAGGGGGCAGACTTCCTTGCCTCAGATTTTTTGAGCCTATACTCAGCCCCCAGACATGTTAGCCTCTCTCATCGTCCCTGATTCACTTTAACTTATGGGTCTGAGACTCTGTATGTCAGTCTGTTAATGAGGTACTTTCTCCTGAAGATACTTCTAGTGATGATCAAAAGAACAAACACTTTCAGGACACGCAGTGAACACACAGAATGGGTGAGCCTGCTCTGGCAGACACAGCTGTGTGATTGTTCACTGCAGTGTTTGGTAGGCCTCCCTTAAAATCTGCATGGCCATCGGATTCCTGGAGCTAAAGAGGGAAGTGGCTATCAGATACAAGCAGAGCCCCGTTACTCAGTCTTACGCCACCCCTGTGGCAATAGCCAGTTCTCAAAGCTACCAAGGAAGAGTTCATTTGATAATAAATAAGGACATTTATCAATGCACACCTCTCCGAAAGATAGACAGCAAGTATCCTCCAACTCTTTGGTTCTCTGAACCATTTGCTTGTTCCCTGTCTGTTTAGCTCTGTATTCTGGTAGCTTCTCT
This sequence comes from Bramus lutescens, assembly GCA_001685075.1. Taxonomy (NCBI): domain Eukaryota; kingdom Metazoa; phylum Chordata; class Mammalia; order Rodentia; family Cricetidae; genus Bramus; species Bramus lutescens. Next base: position 2,077 of record LOEQ01011717.1, read on the forward strand.
CAGCTGGAAAGTCTGTGAGCTAAGATGAGAATCATCCTGTGTCTGTCATCCCAGAATCCATGTGGCATGAGGGAAGTAGGCAGAATCCTGTGTAAGGAAAGGATGCTCCAACAGGAGGAATCTAAGATGCTCTTCTGAGGCCTCCGTATGCCCACAGCAACCCCAGTTTTCAGAGGGTCATTAGAGTCTGGCAACACACAGGATTCTCTCGGAAGATTGAATACTGATGTGCTCTTGTTGTGAAGATGAGAGTCTAACAGAGAAATTGGAGGAGAGCATTCTAGAACCACAGCGAGTGTGTGCTGGTGTTGGTGATGGGGGGAACAATGGTTATCATTGTCTCTCTGGACTGTAGGGTCATGTTCATTCACAGGAACTCAAACCCACTGCACAGACTGGATTAGATCTGGGAAGTTACTAAGGTTTTTAGGTATATTATGATATGTTAAGTATAAATAAGCGCTATTGTTACAAAGGGAACTGAAATTAATTATAAATTAAACATCAAGGTTCTATGCCAAAACTATTGTATACTTAAAAAATGTTCAGCACAGAATGTGTTTTTATTTTCTTTCCTGTGTCTGATTGTATTTCAGTGTTCAATTGGTAATTATGGTCGTAATCAGCCTTGCTAGGCAGTGGAGATGGCACAGGACCAGGTTCTAGAATTATCCATGAAAATGACCATGACTAAAATTATTCTTCCAATAAAATCCCACATGGCTCTGTGATTCTTCCAACTCCCTGAGCTTTGGAAGCTCCGCTCTTTCTCCATCGTATCTAATGCCAGCAAACTTGCAAATAAGATTTAGGCTTCCAAATTATGAATTTGCAAATAGATTTTTTAAGATAATGGTGATGACATTGTGCCTCTCAGTAACAATCTTAATATCAAATCTTAATATGGAGTGGATGTTGATATTAAAAAAGAAAATAAAGAGGGAGAGAGAAGCACAGAAATTGGAAAGGAGGAAGAGAATGAAGGAATAAGAGAGAGATTGGTTGGAATATTCAGTGTGGTACATAAGAAATATTTGTGCTCTGCCCCTTCAGGAACCATAAACATTGGCTCACTTACCGAAGGAAACAAAGATAATTATAGTTTTCAGTGGAAACATAGACCAGTGAGAGGTTTTTGATTTTTAACTTTTATAATATATAGCAGTGCAAAGTACACACATCTTAAATCTCAAAATATTCACCTAGTAATCAAGATTCAGGAGTCTGGTCTCTTCCCTTCTTTAGCAAGTTCATGGGGGCAGTCAAGGGATGCTACACCAATATTACTATATATTTTTAAAGCTCCATTCAAAATTGTCTACTGTTGGGTATGTTAGCCATTATGCAAAACACTGATAGTGCTTATTACAAATGATACTTCTAATTTAGCATGGTGATTGGTTTGTGTTTGATTTTGATAATAGTGATAATCAAAATTATTATGTAAAAGAAACCTAAACTGTGATGTGCCCCAAAACGTTTACTTGGAGATATGGGATGGGCTTGTATTGGGGATGCAGGTGACACTGTCCTTCCTTGTAGTTTTAGCATGGAACCAAGCTATGACTTCCTGCACATCTACGAAGGGGAGGACTCCAACAGCCCTCTGATTGGAAGCTTCCAGGGCTCTCAAGCACCAGAGAGGATTGAGAGCAGTGGTAACAGCCTCTTCCTGGCCTTCAGGAGCGATGCTTCGGTTGGCCTGTCAGGGTTTGCCATTGAATTTAAAGGTATGTGCTGAGATGGAAGGGTGGGAAATTTAAGTCATGTCAGGGGCTACTTCTGCTGTCAGTTACCTCTTCACGAGATTTTGTGTCTCAAACGCATGTGATCCTAACCTGCATATGCAGATGTGGTACGTGTGCGAGTGCGCGTGCGTGTGCATGTGTGTGTATGTGTGTGTGTGGTCGTTTTGAAGAAGAGAACCCCACCTGTCATGTTTTTAGAAACTTATTCTATCTCTGATGGAAAAGGAGACAAAAATATCAGGGAAAATGTTTTTACAGGTGCATTGTCCCCAGAGAATAGATTATAGCATGTGCAATAACTAGTTTGACGACATTTAAGAATCGTTTTGATATGTGTTAGCATTTTCTGATTTCTTTCCTTAGATTTACATTCACTGAGATTGCTTTGCCTCAGTCTTTCCCACTGGGACACTATACCCATCACCACCTGGGTCTTCCTCACACATGAGCGCATACTTGACGAGACGCTCTGACCCAGGCAGATATTCATGTCTCTGAAACTCAGCTCCACAGCCCACAGGTGATTTGTGATCTATCAAATCCAAGGAAAACGGCAAAAGCTGCACACAACACCACTCTAACCTGAGCACTTTGATGTAGAGTCAATGAAAACAAATTCTGCAACATAAATTCCTTTGTGACTGAAGGAAGAGTGAGATTGAGACACAGCAATAATTAGACAGAACTTAGCCTGATACCATCAATCATAATGAGAATTCAAGTAAAAATAAAAAACAAAATCTGGAGTGAAAATTATAAAGTAAAATGAAGGTACCTTCTATCTCAGTCACAATTTTAATGGATTTGTATCACTTTATAAGGCTCTAACTTTAAAAAAAATGTGTAAGCTCTCAAAATCCACAAACATGGGGTCTTTATTAAAATGCATGTAAAAGTTATACAGTTGAGCCTATGCCTTTGGGGTAGAAATAGCTGTGCTTGGGAGTGATGAGAATGGCCCTTGTGCATGTGCACCTTATCAGATGGCACACATATTCAGAAGACTCTGGATGACCCTCACCAAACTTTCTCCTAGTCCACCATACCTACAGCCCCAAGCAGCTACTCAAGCCAGAGTCCTCTAAAAGCAAGGAATATAAAGTTCCAGTAGCCAGAGGTGAGGATGGCCTCTTCATTGGGTCCACTGTTTCCAGTCAGCCTTTAATTGGGTATTTGTAGTCCCTAATGTTTGGAACATTTTCTGGAAGAGTCAGTAGGAAAGACTCACCAGGAGCTAACCCAATGGGTGTAACCTCACTGTCAAGGGCAAACAATCTCAGGATGGGTGCAACAGACTGCAGGGACCGTTGCTAGATTTGATGGGCCAGAAGGGGTTCCAGGGCAGCCACCCCAGAGGCCCTACATGTACCACTCATTTGTTCTACAAAGCAGGAATTTACAAAGGTCTTCCTAAGTGTAATGGACAGGAACAACAGGAAAATACACACCGGTATGAAGTCATCTAATTAGAAAGCATAGCAAAATGTAAGCAGCAAGGGGGCTGTGATTTATCACTGAGCACTCAGAACTGGCAATCGGTAAATAGAGCCACAAGATTCTATGCAGTTGATTGAAGACAAATCAGCCACCCAACTCTCAATCAGTGGCGTGAAATAGAGAGCTGTATAAGCCGTGTCTTACCAAGCCACGCACGGGTCTGAATGAGATTTATAGCAAAAGAGAATCAGAAAGAAGGCAAGGCCATGGGTCTACACTGATTGACACAACAGGAAAGGTTTCCCTTTTGAATGAGGCAAGGTTGATGCTTACAAACAAGCTGTGCTTACCCGTATCCTGAATGACTGCAGAACCAATGAAATGGGGCGACTTTGGTCTGCATGAGCAAACAAGGAATGAAAAATAGGAAGGTTTTTTTGTTCTTTATTTGCTTAAATGTTTAGTGATCTACATAGGATCCAGGGCTGCTATAAAGACTTATGAGAATGTCAACTACCATTTGGAATATCCAAATATGTTTTCAAGGAGGCAATTAGAGACACTTGTCCATTGACAGGGGTTTCTGTCCCACCTGGTCCTACATTAGTCCCAAATAAACACACAGAGGTCTACATTAAATATAAACTGATTGGCCACATGGCTCAGTACCTTATTCAGCGAGGCAATCACATCTTGCTTCCTCTGCATCTGGGTCACGACTGGAAACTGAGCTTCCCTCTTCCCAGAATTCTTCTTTTCTCATTGCCCTGCCTCTACTTCCTGCCTGGTCACCCTGCCTATACTTCCTGCCTGGCTACTGGCCAATCAGCATTTTATTAAAAATAATACAAGTGACAGGAAAAATGGCCATTGTCCCACAGCATTTGTCTTTGCCTGTCAACTGTTTGTTGAGGGACCACCGATAGCAGGGAAAGGTTTTCAGATAAATCATTGTGGTTGATCAAAGTATATAAACATGAACTGCTTTTATAAATTTAATAAATTATCATAACAGGCTCTCACGGTCTATGGTACATTCAGCTATAACATATTACGTAGATTGGAAGAGTGTCTATCAGGGAATCTCCCCTTGTTGGTGTTGATCCACAGAGTGTTAAAAATCGAACTGAAAATATTGAAAACTAATGGCTAAACAGTGAGACAAGCCTCTTGTACTTCCCATAGTACTCCGTAAGATGCAATATTTGTTTGATTTTTTCTTTCCCACTAACTACATGTCACCCACGCCCTGGGTATATTTCTAAACCTACTCCATCCCTTTCTCTCTCTTGCACCCCTGATAGTCTTCATATCACTCTTCCTCCTGAGAGTAATGCCCACAATTGCTCAGTTGGGGGATGAATGGCACTCTGACCATGATCAGGAAGAAACAAAAAGTAACATCATCGACCTTCTTCCCAGACCAAATGTACAAACAATGGAATTCGGTATTGCACTTGTATTTCCCAATGCTCCTTGCATATACCATTGACACTACTTTTTCTGTAGTAGAGAAAATAATTGGCATTTATGAACTTTTCACGGAGGCAGAGTTTTCAAACCAAAAGGAAAAGAGGTTTTCTATGCTTTGAAGTTATCCCAGAGCCTAAACCAATCCTAATAACCTCATTATGCCCCATCCGTCTGACGCCACCAAAGAGACGGCCATGACATTGAGCTGAATAGTGTCCTCCATCTTCTATAACACCCACTGGGAAGTCTGTGAAGTTCAGCTCCACAGACCTCACCCACACTAGGCACTCTTATGGAGATGAAGAATAAAGATATGTGTTTACTAAATAAAGCATGACTCAACTAGAATTTCACAGAATGCATAGTTATAGACAGATATTCATTGATTTATTGATGTTTTGAATGACATGTTGAAGCAGAAGGTGAAAAATATCACATAGCAACAAACTCTGAGTGTCCAGACAGAACTTACAGGACACCAATGCTCGGCCTTGTGGTCCATGACTACAGGGTTAGTGCTCACACATGTGTCCTTATGAGTACCCTGTCTGGATCTGAACCCCAAATTGTCAGCTCTTCATTGCAGAAGGATGGTAACAACTGGCATGGGGCTCAGCTCAGGCTGGCATGTGGCACACCCTCAGTGAGTCTCTGCAGTTTCTGCAATTAAGATGAAATTATGGGGCAACTGTCACACACCAGATGTCATCTCTGATAGTTGTCACTTAGATGTCATTTTCCTGCTAAGCTTGACAGTCTTCAGTGTACGTTATCAGCCCCAGGAACCGTAATCTAGAGCACTTTTTGAGTTCCTGACTTGAGTCTGTCTGCATCATCACGAGAAGGAGCACTTGACTTTCAGAGTCTCTGCAGTTTTCATTTCGTAAAATCAATTCATCAGTCCTCAAGAGTGTGCGACAAGTTCAGGTTGGGGTGGGTCAGGGACAAGTTGGAAAATGAGCCTCAAATCTTCCTCAATCAGTTTTAAAATGCACACCCATTAGGCCCTCGGCAGCTTATAAGCTGCACATCCCACAAACACCCTGTCATTGCTTACGTGAAAATAATTTTATATCACTCTAATAGAAAAATAGTTTTTAAGAGAGTAAATATCATTTATTTATTGGAAGCGAATACCCTGCTATGACCTCTAAGCTAACACAGTCATTAGCTGATGAGTGTGTGTTTCTAAGCAGTTCTTCCCATGGTGGACACTGTACTGGATCCTGAATGGAGCAAGCAAAGAAACAAAGGGAATGACTACTCAGCACAAATGTTCTTTCTTCTCCAGAGAAGCCCCGTGAAGCTTGCTTTGATCCTGGGAACATAATGAATGGGACAAGAATTGGAACTGACTTCAAGCTGGGCTCCACAGTTACCTATCAGTGTGACTCTGGCTACAAGATTGTGGACCCCTCATCCATTGAGTGTGTGACAGGAGCTGATGGGAAGCCCTCTTGGGACCGGGCGCTGCCTGCCTGTCAAGGTGTGTCTGACTCAGCTTCACTCCTTCCTTCTTTGTAGTATTTTACTTAAACTACAGTCTAACAGTCCATGCTATAATCCCCAGCCAAAGTGGGGGCCACTCACTCAGGAAGTTACTGCTGAGTCCCTAGGACAGTCCTTAGTCACTTAGCTGTTCTCACTATAAATGGACAAGGTGATGTTTTTATTTTACTCAGGTGACTTGAAATGTTTGTGTCTGTTTTGTTTACTTTTCTATTCAATCCAAAGGAAGTACATGATAACATTCTCCAGAAACTTCTCAATAAGAAGATGAATACATATGGCAGATAAAATAGATGATAAGAAGGCAGGTAGATAGATAGATAGACAGACAGACAGACAGACAGACAGACAGACAGACAGACAGACAGACAGACAGACAGACATATTAGATGGGTAGGCAGACAGATGAACAGACAGCTAGATTGGAAGATAGATGATATAGTTAGATGATAAATAGAAATGGGCTATTTGCCAAAAGAGCTGTTTGGAGTTCATATGACTGAGCTAAAATAAAATCGGTTTCTATCCCTTATACTTCTTTTTAGAAATGTGGCTCATAAGCTTTTGAGAAAGCAAACCTTTTTCTGAAATCGCCAGATTGAATTGGCACAGCCAAGGTGGAAATGACAGTCACCTGTCTCCACTGATGGCCAGAGTCACAGTATGTCACTGGAAACCTCCACTCTGGGATTGGTTATTCATAGACAGCCTCTATCTGAAAGGAGAATTCACGCTTCCATTTATAAATTGTAAAATACTTGTCTCAGTTGGGGCTTCTATTTTTTTTTGCACTAAAACACCAGGATCAAGAGCAACTAGGGAAGGAAATGGTTAATTTCATCTTAAAACTCCCAGGTCACACTCCATCCTTGATGGAAGTCAGGGCAGGGACCTGGAAGCAGAACTGAAGCAAAGGGCATGGAGGAACTCTGCACAGGAGCTCAGTCTTTGTTATCCAACGAGGACCATGTTCCCAGAGATGACACTGCCCCCAGTGACCTGGATCCTCCCACATCAACTGTCAATCAAGCAACACACCACAGGCTTTCCCACAGACCCGTTTGATGAAGGCATTTTTTTTTCAATCAAAGTTTTCTTTACCCAAATGAGTCCAGCTTGTATTAAGTGACCAGCACTACAGCCATGGTAGCTATTTTGGGACAATGAAAACATTCTGGACCAAGATATCAGAACTAATGAAATGGTTTGTTAAAGTTAGTTAAGCCTTTCCTGGTTGGCTGTCAGCTCTGTGAGCTGTTGTCCTGTGGGAAGAGGTGAGCCTGCCAAGTAACGCAACGCAGGACTGGGGACATCTCCTGACTGTCATTAACTCCCCCCCCAACAAACCAGTAACAAGAGCTGTCCCATTTCCATTACCACATTCCACAGAGTTTATTAATCATGGAAAATGTCCTGTTTGTCCATTAGGACTAACTGTGCTAATTAGCACTGAACAGATTAAACATGCTATCTTTATTTCTTTTTTTAACCACTTGAAAATTGCCATATAACGAATAAATGAACTGTAATAATGTAGTGGATGGGAAGGAGGCCAGGAGGAAGGAAAGGGGGAGAAAGAAAGGGAGGGGGGATTCCAATCAAAGTACCAAGTATGACATGCACATGCGGTGAAACTCCTTAACTTAAACTTTTAAGTATGAGCCAGTATTTATAATAAAAAAAAGAAGAAAGGATCTTAGAAATAAACCAAATTTCTCACATCCTAGCAGTAATTGTGAGTTCAAGTCAGTGATGATGTCCCTAAGATAAAGACGCATCACATGGTACAGGAAAGGGCCCAGGGTTTATGGGAAGCTCAGTCCTGATGCCTCGGTCCCTAGTCACAAAGCAAAGCTGAAAGGAAGAACAGGTTCCAGTCCCTCCTAATATCACAAAAATATGCCAGTGTTGGTGACTTAACTCACAACCTGAACAAAGGACTGGGCCTCAATTGGATGCTGGTGTCTTGATGCCCGAATAGAGCTTTGACCACATGAACTAAAGGGTTTTCTGGTTTACCCAGAAAAAGAACAGCAAAGTTAGTAAGATTATCAGGAGGTGGAAAAGGTCCATATAATCTCACAGTATACATGCACCCACATGCATATATACACATATATACATATAAACACATGCACACACACAAATGCACATATAGACACCTTTACATGCACACATACATGTCTATATAGACACATATATACATATATACACACAAACACATATGCATAGACACATACACATATGCATATATATATTCACAGGCATGCATATAACTATACACATATATACAAACATATTCACACACAAACATATGTAAACAAGTACACATATGCATATATATACACAGACATGCATATATAAAATCCAAACATATACACATACATACACATGTACACACAAGCATATACACCGTATACATAAGTACACTCATACACACATGCATACATAAACACATAAAATGCATGGACTTACGCGTATATGAATGCACAGACAGATATATGCACACACACATGCACATACACACGGGCACAAACAACCCATGGTAAGTTCATTTTTTCTCTCCTGTCATGTCTTCCCTCACTTTCTGGTGACAGTCCTTTAATCTTATCTTGAACTCATGTAAAGCAGTCACAGAAAGGTATCCATGAAAGATTAAAACAAACAATACTTTAAAAAGGCAAAGATCACTTATTTATGTGCTAAAAATTGACGGGTTCTTCCTATCTCTTAGATCAGTCTGATAGCTGACATCAACTAGTTGATCCTGGGAGATTATCCTTTATTCAGTTACTTATTATTATTTTCAGTATAGTAGTATAGCTATTTCATTATTATATCAAAGTACCTCAGACAGGCCTTGATAATAATGTCAAATCTCTCTTTGAGTCGAAAGCTTTTATTCCTGGTGTGGGTCTTTGCTTGGTGCTCCCATGACTCTTGTTAACAGTGCAGGGTCAGCTGTTGACATGGGTGCTGTATTGGTTCCAAGATGAGCAGGCTGAATGTGCTCGGATCTGTCTACCAGGCTCACCTGTCCCTGCAGCCACACCCTCACACACAGCTCACATTTCTCGGCTGGCTTTGTTTGCAGCACCCTGTGGAGGCCAGTACGCGGGATCAGAAGGGGTCGTTTTGTCCCCAAACTACCCTCACAACTACACAGCTGGTCAAATATGCATCTACTCCATCACGGTGCCCAAGGAATTTGGTAAGAAATCGCTATTGTTTTTAATTCATTGCCACACACTTTAGAGCTAATTTGTCTGTTGTTTGGTAAAAGTAGGACAAAATGCTACAAAAGAAGTTCTGTTCGCTGAAGTACCAGATTTTCTAAACCCACCCCGCACAGCGTCCCCTACCCCTAATGCTCTTCTACCAGTGGGGTGTCATGTGTTCACGTGTCCCTCTAGGAGGCAGTGGCATCTCAACCACTAAAGTGGCCCCCTTCCATGCTGTGCCCAGAAATGGCTTTGGAGTCATTTGTTTGTAAATGTTGGGCGGCAAGCAGAGGCACACGCAAGTCAAAAGCATGAGTCACACCTCTGCACAGCTGATTGGTGATGTAGTCACCCTTGAGACTTCGAGATGCTTAGACAGAGGGCTCCCGGGTGTCTTGTGCTGGCTCCTGACTGGAAAGATTGGTAGATGTTGTGTGGTTCTTTACTGGAGGAAGCCAGACAATCACTTTTACAGTCTTATAAGCTATTTCCATCTTCCTCAATGGTCAACCAAAAAAGGGAAGGAAGGAAAAGAAAATAAATCTAGAAGCCACCATTTTCCCTTACATTAAATTAACAGTCACATATTCAGAAACAGAGCATATAAATTTTAATGTGAGAATGTATTCAAGATAAAATGTTTTAAAAGATTTCTATTATTTTAAATTTGTGAGCATGCATACCTGATTCACTTCAGTTCGAGGTGATCTTACACCTCTGGCCTCTTGCAAGCACCTTCACTCAAGTGCCTATACCCACACCCAGATATGTATTTAAAAAATAAAAATCAATCTTAAAATAAAAACTATAGGTCATTGTAGGTCCCGAGTTTCTGTCTTTGCATCCAAAAGGAGCCCAGAGCTCCCCTCATATAAGCTAAGTCTGATCCAGAACTGGCTGAATCCTTCCTTCTGAGAGGAAGTGCATGTGTTCAGCTCCAGTTGTTCCAGGTCCTGAAGCCACAACAGCCTCAGACCTTCACAGCTGCTCCCCACTTCCAAGTACAGCCACACGGTCGTCTTCACAATGCTGCTACTTGGGTATGCTGGGAGAATTTCCTTGTAGCCCCCTTTCACACCCAGAAACGAGGGTTTGAACTCTGCTGTTTAAATGCTCTAATAATCTCCCAGAGGCATCACTGAGATGGGTTTGCAACACACCTTGCTGAGGTTGACAGTTCCGTGGCCTTGTTCTTTCAGCAGATGAGTTGGGTCCATCTGCTCACCTGGGCAGACAGACCCTGGCTTAGGATGTGAATGTGTGTTACATGTATGCAGCTCCTGTGGGGGTCAGAAGAGTCCCTGGACCTGGAGTTAGGGATGGTGGAGTCACCAGGTGGGTGCCGGGAATCAAATCCCTGTCCTCTACAAGAATTAGTGTTCTTAACCACTGATCCATCTCCCCAGCTCCCATTTGTGCTAAGATTTCTGAAATAACAATCCTCTAGAGGGACCATGAATGTGTGTGAACAAATTCTCCTTTGCTCTTAATAAGACTATGGCCCACCCTCTCTTCTTTTTCTAGTGGTATTTGGACAGTTCGCCTACTTCCAGACTGCGCTGAATGACTTGGCCGAGTTGTTTGATGGAACCCACCCGCAGGCCAGGCTTCTAAGCTCTCTCTCTGGGTCCCATTCAGGTAAAACTTTTAAACTATACAGCTATAGTGATTGTTTTAAATTCCTGTCCCCCAATATGATGAATAGGAAATGTGATCACCTTTGAATCTATAGGTCTGTAGATTTCAGAAGGCTTATCATTTTACTTACTAAGATTGTGGGAGAAATTCCATTCACCTCAAAAGTGATATTATCAGAAAAAGAAAGGGAAATGATGAATTTTGTTTTCTGTTCTATGTGTTTTATTCCCCTTCCCCAGGGTAAATCTATCATTTTCTCCTGATCAATTCCAAGCATGTATGTTACACAAACAGAAAACATCCATGGACTTTTTGGGCCTTTACAGCAGTTCCCACAGATTTTCAGACACACATATCCTGCTGGCCCAACTCAGTACAGTTACTAGCCCTCATCTGCGGATAAACCCTTATTGGGATTTTTCTGCATTGATTATGTGAATTAAGTAGACTTTTACTTTACCCAGAAATGCTAATTGTGAGTAACATAGGTCTTAGTCCATCAAAGTTAAAGTTTGTTTTTGATTTCTCTCTATTTCCTGATTCGCCAAAATCTTCGTATCTCAGCTTTGTGGATTTCTAGCAAGGCCTTATCATGCCATGCCTACAAATGCCTCAGGGGACAGACAGCGATTCCTCTCACACAGTGGCAGATCTCAGTAGCTTAGGGGTTGGGGGTCTTGGGATTCCTATATGTACTTGGGAGATACTTCCCAAGATGCTGTGTGTGCTGTCTGCTTTGAAGGTTAAACAATGATTTCCAAAGTCTTTTGTGAATCCTTTAATGTTTCGAAGCTGTTGACAGAATAAACAAATATTCTCCCAATAAAGATGAGTCTAGCGGGTCATGGTAAATTCAGCCCCTCATATGACTCTCAGGATTTAAACGTCCTGTGTGGTCAGCCACAGGGCATGCTCCCTGTCGTTCACAGATAGACTTCCATCATGACTGCAGTCCAGTTTATTAGACTCCACAAAGCAAGAACTGGCTTTAAAAATGTTCGTAAAAGTAAGGTGCTTGGGTCTTAAACCCCTAAGTCAAATTTTGCTCTATTTAATTTGAAGTATTTATTGTGCACTTTCAAGTTCACACTGCTTCTCCAAGAATGCCATCAGCACGGCCCAGTGTGACTACCAGATCGCACATCCTTGCCTCTGTTTGAATTTCCAGGTGAGACACTCCCGCTGGCCACATCCAATCAGATTCTGCTTCGGTTCAGTGCAAAGAGTGGAGCATCTGCCCGGGGTTTCCACTTTGTCTACCAAGGTGAGGGGGTTCCCTGTGCACTGAATTGTGTGCCAGGGTGAGGGGATTCCCCATGCAATGCATTTTGTCTACCAAGGTGAGGGGGTTCCCTATGCACTGAATCGTGTGCCGAGGTGAGGGGGCTCCCTGTGCACTGAATCGTGTGCCAAGGTGACGGGGCTCCCTGTGCACTGAATTGTGTGCCAAGGTGAGGTGGCTCCCTGGGCTTCGAACACTGAGGGAAAAAATCAACAAATTTCATTTTTGTGGCATTTAAAGAATTGAGGACATTTATCTATGTGAGATAAAATCACTTGATAAGAATAATTAGGTTTCATTTGGCACATTAAATTGTGCTTCTCCTTCTAAGGCATACTATCTTATTTTCTATCATTATAAAAATAGAATTATTGATTAAGTATCTACATGTGTCTCTTCAGATTTTACAAAATGACATAAAATGTAGTATTTTATCTAATTATGTAAATCATTCATAATAATTTAGGTCAACATATATTGAAATATAGCTAAACATAGGTTTAAAAGAAGCATATTTATTGTGAAAAGTAGCTGAAATTAAGATTTAACAAAGCCAAATCCAGAATGGCACTTCCATGTCTGTTCCTCTGGATAAACAACATTCTGTAAAATTAACTTCTATGACCCACACCTTTGTATTTGCTTCTGTTTGTTTGTTCAGTCTGAAACTTTAAATAAATCTGAGGTTGTTTAAAAGTCCCCCAAAGTGAAAAAGATATCACACTCTCATTGACCTTGAATATTTATCGCACAAACTTGAAGGTAGTGCACAGAGAGCAGTGAAGCCAGCCAGTACTGACCACTGCACAGAAGGGAGCCGCTTCCGGGCTTGCTTCTGGGCTCACTAATGGACTTGCTTCTGGGCTCCGCGTCTGATTCCAGGCTTGCTTCTGGTCTTCACTTCCGCTTCCGGACTCTCTTCTGGGTTCTGCTTCTGCTTCTGGGCTCTGCTTCCTCTTCCCAGCTCCGCTTCTGCTTCCCGGATCCACTTCCCGGATCCACTTCCCGGATCCACTTCCGGGATCCACTTCTGGGATCCGCTCCTGGGCTCCAGTAACAACTCTTGAATTTTTTTTCCATCTAGTTTCATCCAGTTAGAAGATTACCATCTACTCTTAATTGTTTTTCTCACCATTATAGAAAAATCTAAGTGGTTCTTTCTCTTAATATGGAATTCTCCAGAAATTATCTCAGAAAAATTCTGCTTTTCAGAAAACCATGGAGGATAATAGTCATAACCATGTGTTTCAATTCTCAAAATCTCACAGAACAGCAGTGATGAGCTCAAAATATTTCACTATAAAAAGCTTCAGCTTCCATTATCAAAATCACATAAACGGTCTTGGGCAGAGGGTTGGGAGGATGTTGGCAGCACACAGGAGGAAGATTTCCAACCCTTTAGTGGCAGTTGTTTCAGCATGGATGTTAGGAAATCAAAAGTAGTACATTGTTTTAAGGTTGTAGTTTTTGTTAAATGTAAAGGGCCAGTATAGTTTTAATTGATTTTGCTACAGAATGACTAATTTAGGCAAGCTGACTAAGACTTTCTTCAAATAAGTTTGGAATTGCTTTGTCAAAAAAAAGATACCTTATCCATAATTCACATTTCTTCTGTGGCAAAACCAGTCTAATTGTTTTAAATATTTTTTCCTCCTGAAAAAATTTACATTAACACTAGAAAATGAATTCAAGTTACTCTGAGTCTTTATGAGGGATCTGCTCTGACTTTTGACAAAGATTAGATCATTGATCAGATAAGTAGCAAATGACCCAAGGCCTGTGTTACCCTTGAGTTCACACCCAAGTGGCATGTTTTGAAAAAGAATTAAGTCATTTTTGGGAATGTGTTTCTGTGTGATGGAGTCTGTGTGGTTTATGTGTTTGTATAAACGAATGTCAGTGTGTGTGCATGCATGTGTGTACACATGTGTAAAGGCGAGAGGTTGACGTGTATTCCTCGGTCTCTCTCCTCCTTTTTTATAATAGGGTCTGACTCCATACCTAAATTTCCCCCAACTTATTCAGACTAACTGTGCAACAAGCTCCAGGGATCCACCTGGACCCACAAACCTAGCCCTGGGGTTGCAGGTGCAATCTCCAAACCCTGTGTTTTAATTTGCATAGGGCTTTGAGCTCAGCTCCACAGGATTGTATGGAAAGAACTTTACTGGCTGAGCTGTCTCCCAGTCCTGAAAAATCGTTTCTTTATATAAAGCCATGCATCATCATTAAAAATATGTAAAACTACATGAAACTCGAGAGCAAACATTTATAGAAGAAATCTGTTTTCCTTGTATAATAATAAAAATGACATATTTAATGTCTTATAAAGCCCAATACTCCACCTTTCCCTCTCTCCACTAGTGAGTTTATGTAAAAATGAGTCTTTTATCAAAGCTAAATTCCTAGGAGGTATAAAGAAAGAAGCTAGTGAACCCAGTTTATAAACTACTTAAACGCAAGAAGAAAATCTTCAGCCAGGTGGGGGAGTTCGATGGAACGCTGGTGTTTGAAAAGATAGTTACATGGAAGCTGGACATTCTTTGAACTCTATTGTATCCAGATGTTCTGAGCTGCGGCTTCCTGCACCTGTGACAGTTTGGCAGCTTCGCTCATCCCTAAGTTATTAAAGCTTTGGATTACTCTGTGACTTTGTGACCTGAGGCTATAGGATGCTTGACCCCTGTTAGCAGGCAGACGGCCATTATGAAGAACGTCTGAGGTACCAGCCACAGTTATACGCAGCAAGACAGAGAAGTGTGTCTGGGACTCCGGCGTGAAAAGCTGTCCTGGTGAACTCCCTCCCTTCCCAGCCTGCACTAACTGCTCCCTGGTGGAGGATATGGAGACTGGAGACGATGAGATCATACATGTCATCATCCTCCAAGCTTCTGAAGAAATGTAGACCGTGATGGTTAGCAGTACTGTCAATTCACACTGCCTAGAATCAATTGGGAAAAGCATCTCAGTAAGGGATTATTTTAGATCAGTTGGACTGTAGGCACATCTCTGGGGCATTTTCTCGACTGCTAATTAATGCTTTACCACTCAGCCCACTGGAAGCAGCCAGTCCTGAGGCAGAGGGTCCTGAAGTGTGTAAAAGTGAAGAAAGCTGGCCAGCAAGCAGGCAAGCTTGCAGCATGGTTGCATTCATTGCTCCCTGCTCTTGACTCTGGTTGTGGTGTGACTAGCTATCTCATACTCTTGCCTCTGTTCCTCTCCTTCAGGAACGAAAAATTACAACAAAGCCTTTCCTCCCCTCTATTGATTTTGGCCAAGGTGTTTTTATCACAGCAGCAGAAATGAAATTTCAAAAAGGCCTTAACTGGAGCATGGAGGGAAATGGCACCTGCACCTCTCCTCCTTTACCTATTGTTTCCTGCATCTGACTGACCGGGTCCAAGTTAAAGTTGGTGGCTGAGAGTCTCACCCTTACCCTGTTTTGTTTCTGTCTGATTTTTCTCTTTTTTTTTTAACCTTTATCTTTATTTCGTGTGTATGGATGGATGTTTTGCATGCTTGTCTGTCTGTGCACTGCTATGTGCAGTGTCTTTAAAAGCCAGAAGAGGGCATTAGATTCCCTGGGACTGCACTTACAGACAGTTGTGAGGTTCCGTGTGGGTGCTGAGACTCAAACCCATGCCCTCTAGAAAAGTAGCCATTGCTCTTAACTGCTGAGCCATCTCTCCAGTCCACAGCATACTGTTTTATGTTATCTTGCATGCATGCCTGGCCATTTCAACACGCAGTTCAAGGCCTCTCTCAGCCACCTCCAGAGGACCCATTCTCACCAAAGTCAGCGACCTAGCCTAATCTACTGTCTACTGTCGCAAGAGAAGAAGCCATCTTTCTCAGACTCTCCATGGCACTCAACTGGAAAGAGGCAGTTGACCCTAACTCTGTCTCTTTGAGTAATGGTTCTGGGTCACCAACTAACATCAAGTGACCATCTTTAGACCCCAGTCACAACTAAAACAAGGCACAGCCTTTTGCAACCACACAGAAAAAAAAGTATTCTGCCTCAGCAATAGTATCTTGACAGCACCCTGACTCCAGTCAGGCCTGAGCCACACTATCCCAGCCTTATCTGGACAGCACCCTGCCTTAGCCAACTTACTGTCAAGTCTTAGACTCTTTACAGATGTTAACACAGTTCATTGAAAAGCAAACAAACAACAATAAAAACTGCTGAAAAATAATCATAGCTAGAAGCATGAGTAGGTTCCTCTGAGCTGGTTTGGGAAGAGCGGAACCAAGATGAGTTGTGTCTTTCAGCAAAGAACCACACTGTAGGAAGTATGTGTTTGTACATAGTCTAACCTCTCTCCTGGGAGATGAGTCTTTCCTTGGGCCTCAAGGTTTATCCTGTAGGTGGTCACCTGCACTCCAAGTAGAATATTCTGGAAGAATCCTAATCATGGGGCCTAGATTATAATTGTAGAGTTTTACCTTTGTCCACTGTGGTGGCATGAGATATGCTTTCTTGACAAATTAACTGTATGGATATTGCTAACGAGAGTCCTAGCATGTTCTAGCAGATCTACAGAGCTTCCTTCATCCACACAATTAAAAGCCCAACAACTCCCTGATTCCCCTCATCCATCCCTGGCAGCCACCATCCAGCTCTCTACTCCAGAAACTGCAACTATCTGGGATCTTCCATGTAAGTGGAATAGTGTAGTCTGTTTCCTGCCAAGACCAGCTCAGCTCTCTCAATACAGCGCCCTTCAGATGCATCCATCCCTGTGTGAATAGCAAGGTGTCCTTCATTTGTAAGGTTTAATAAAACTCTCGTGTGTGAATTCATAGACCACACATTGTTATACAGTCATCTTCTGATGGACTCTGTCTTAGCCCACAGTCATCTGATTGGATAGTATCTTGCCTATATCAGATGGGCTTGTGGTCATGTCTGTGGGGGAACTGTCTTGGTTATTAATTAACGCAGGAGGGCCCAGCCTACTCTAGCACCATCCCTTGGTTAGTGGTCCTGGGCTCTGTGAGGAAGCTATCTCAGCATAAAGCTGGGTGAAGTGGGCCAAGGCAGCATGCTGTGTCCCTTCGCGGTTTCTGCTCCAAGTTCCCACTTGAGTTTCTGCCTTGGCTTCCCTCAGTCATAGGCTGTGATCGGGAAGTATAAGCCAAATAAATCCTTTCCTCCCCAAGTTGCTTTTGGTCTGAGAGTTTTATCACAGCAACCGAAAACCAACTAGAATGGGCACTAAGTTTGTTTTAATATCTTGGCTATCATGTTGTTATTAGACCTCAAATTCAGCTCTTCAGGATGAATATCATATCCAGAGCTGGAATGACAGGTCATGTGACAGGTCCTGTTTTTAATTGCATGATTTTTCAAAAGGGCCACATCTAAACTAATCATTTACAGGGTACTTATCCCACCAGACCCAAATGTTGCTGAGGAAGAGCAAAAGTTGTCATCATTGCCTTCTAATTGCCAGCAAAATCATCTAGTTTTTAATGAATTTCAACCGCTTGAATGTTAATGAGCCAACACAGTCACTAATTCTCCTCATCTCCCAACTTCCCATCTGAGTGAGACCTCTGTGGTGATCCCCAGAGATACCACGGGAGGAAATGGAGACACAGAAGTGCCCCAGGGCTCGCTCCTCACAAAGAGGCTTACAGTCTGCCCTGCATCTACGCCCATCTCCTCTGCGGTCACTCTTGCCACACTCCACTCTGACACACTGGTTCTTTGTGTTTTACTTCCCCAGCCGTTCCACGCACCAGCGACACGCAGTGCAGTTCTGTCCCAGAGCCCAGATATGGGAGGAGGATCGGTTCTGAGTTCTCTGCAGGTTCCATCGTTCGATTTGAGTGTAACCCGGGTTACCTGCTCCAAGGTTCCACGGCCATCCGCTGCCAGTCTGTGCCAAACGCCTTGGCCCAGTGGAATGACACCATCCCAAGCTGTGTAGGTAAGTGGGCCCATGAGATGAAATGATTACCTGGGGCTGGATCAGAACCTATGTCAGGGTCAGAGCCCATTCTTCATGCAGCGATCTTTATGAAGATCAATTTATTTTATCTGGAGACCAATAGCCCTGACCTTAAAGATCAGTGTTTCCTAAAACATGAGATTTGTATGTGCAAAATGTGTTTTCCTGCTTGATGCTCATGAAGTCAGCCATCAGCTCTAAGGTTATGAAAAGAGATCATTTCAGTCTGTGGGGAAAGCATTAGGATGGTAGACTGTAGCATTATATGTATGATGTCATTTAATGCATTCATGCTGATTCTGAATATTTGAAAAGCAGTGTGAATAACAGGCATTGTTAGTTGTTACTTATGACACTTTTTCAAAGGAACTTTCAATGAAGGGCAATTATTCCTCAAGTTTATCAGTACATTTTAAGCCCCTCCTCTTCTCCCTGGATTGCTCTGTACCTCACCAGTATGACCTGGCATTGCCTGTCTGCAGGTGGACAAGAACTCTCTACACACACCTTTACATTAAAGTAGAAAAATTATTCTAAACAAAACTCACTTTAGAGACACCTTTGTTGTAGACAGTCCCTTCTTAGAAAACCCCCAAAGAGATCTATTTGTAGACTTAAGATTTAAAACTCAGGTAAATAATGGATATCAGTCGCTGATGTTGCCCATTTGAAAGAGAAGAGATTAAATTTTACCTTGGCTAAAAATGTCACTTAAGAAACAGGAAGAGTTTCCCTGTCTGAGCACAGCTGAGGAAAGGAGACATCAATTCCCGTAACTTCACTTGGCTTTTACTTAACGTGGCTCTGTCTTTTAGTTCCATGCAGTGGCAATTTCACTCAGAGGAGAGGGACGATTCTGTCCCCAGGCTACCCTGAGCCCTATGGCAACAACTTAAACTGCGTGTGGAAGATCATAGTAACGGAGGGCTCGGGGATCCAGGTAGGGCCCAGACCAGGACCGCTGAGGAAGCTGGGGTCCCCTGCTTCCCTTTTCTTCCTTCCCTTGCTCCCCTCATCTCTCCCTTCCCTCCTCTTCCCCTCCCCTCCCCTCTTTCCCTCCCTTCTCTCCTTTTCTTCTTCATTACTTTTTCTCCATTATATTATTTAAAGATTTTTAAGACATTATTTGTTTATCCTTTTGCTTTGAGTTATCTTGAGTTATGATGTAGCATAATGAATTTCATTCTGGCTTTTCTATGCATACTTTGCCTTCATTCATTCCTGTGCTCCCCTGACCTCCTCCTGCACTCTCTCCAACCCCTCTTGTTGGTCACCCTCCTCCCTAATGTGCTCCCTTGTACCCTCCACCCCTCTCAGAATCCACTTCCTCACTATGCTCCCCTGTACCTTCCCCACCCCCTCTTGCTTGTCTCCCTCCTCCCCACTGTGCTCCCTTGCACCCTCCTGCCATGGGTACACAGGTGGAAATTAGTTTTTATTTTCTGAGAGTTGCTATAAAAAATGTTTCTAATTATTTTCCATGTGTGCAGTAAAATTTTTTACTTACCTATTTTTTAAGACTTTATTTTTATTATTTTTCATTGAGAAAGTGTACAGTGCCTACCTAAAGTAGAAGAGGACATTGGAGCTGGAGTTGCAAAAGTTTGTGTGCCACCTGCCATGGGTGCTGGGAACAAAACTCAGGTTCTCTAGCAGGTTCTCTTAAGCACTGAGCCATCTTTCCAGCCCAATAATTTTTATAAGTATTATTTGTAGAGATTTTCCTATGTCCTGTCATAGATTAGTTCCTTTTTCATGTATGCATGTGTGCATTTTTGAAAGAATATTTGTATCAATCCTGTGACAGTTTCATACATGTATACAATATATTTGTTCCCATCCATCCCCCCCAGCCTGTCCTACTACTACTGATACCCTCTTCCAATATGAACCTTCCCGTCTTCACATCTTCTCCATTTATTGCATACCACACTAAGCCAAGTCAGTTTTGTATATCTTTGTCGTAGTCATGAAAAGCTCGTTCTTGGGTTTAGATTAGTTTGGTTAAAACAAATCCCAGTAACCCTGCTTTGTAACTCTGTAGATTCAAGTGATCAGCTTCGCCACAGAACAGAACTGGGACTCCCTGGAGATCCATGATGGAGGAGACATGACGGCCCCAAGACTGGGCAGCTTCTCAGGTAGGGTAGCGGCTGGGCTTCCTTTTGTCTCTGCTTGTGAATCAGAGCCATAGCCAAGCGGGGTACAGAAAACAGTCTGTGGACAGTGCCCCACAGCTCTGCTTTCTCCATGACGTCTGCCGGTGTGGAAGTTCCAAGACTGCAGCTGTAGGGACAGAAGAGAGGGAGGTGGCAAAGGGTCCCTGCGCAGGAGGCCATCTGAAGGAGCAGGGCAACCCAACGATTAACGGCATCCATTGTGAGGCCGGCCATGGAAGGGAGGCACCACTGACAGGCACATGGGAGGGGACAAGGCTGAGAAGAGGCTAGCCCAAGGGTAGGCAACCTGGAAATGACCCTGTGTACTGTGCCTCACTGAGGCCCACGACCTGTCACGTTTCACTGTGAATGAATGGTGACAGTCGTAAGCCTAAACCCAGACATCCCCAGCTTACTTTTCCACAGACCTGGAGCTGTGGTCATGGGTAGTGAAGTCAGCCCTTGCACTTCCAATTTCACACCTGCTGAGTCACCGTCCCCAGGCCTTGTCCTCTCAGAAAACCATTGACAGGTTCACTGTCTTCCTCCTCCTTGTCACCATGGTCCCCCAAACCGAAATCATCTGTGCTTCCTTGTCCACCCCAGTCCTATGTATTACATGAGCTCATCTGGGCTAAGTCCTAAATTTCAGACATAGACTCATCTAGTCTGACACAAAAATGTCACATGAGAGTTTTTGTTCAACCGAATCGTTCTTTTTCTGTTGACTTGTTTTTTTTTTTCTACTTTAATGTGAAGGTGTGAAAACCCTGCTGCTACCTCCACTTCTGCTTCACTTAATGATACTAAAGAAAGGAACCAGTCCCGTTCCCTGTGCACACTGGACAAGGCTCTTGGTTGTTTGTTTGCTTGTTTTAATTATTTGTCACTGGGCTAGACAGGTGACTCAGCAGGTTCCAATCCCAACACACAATTCACAAGAAACTTTCACTCCAGTTCCAGGGGATACGATGCCCTCTTCTGGCATCCACAGGTACCAGCCATGCACATGGTGCACAGACAAAACACTCATCCACATAAACATGAAATAATTTAATTTAAAAGATCATCTGTCACAGTTACCACAGCAATGCAGGACTGACACTCATTCCCTGGAGTTGGAGGGACTTCAAAGGTCGGAGGCAGAGCTGACTCTTGACAGACCACATCAGACACAAGTGAGAAGCTAGAGTCATAGGCCACCTATAATATTGAAAATGAGCTGTAAATCAAGGGTTCTGAAGACCCCTCGATGCCCACGGGCCTCAAGAGCAGTTCAGAGCACTCCAAAAGCACACATGTACATTAGTGCTTGTGTTGAATAGAACAGGACAGGGCATCAGCCAGCTGAAGACACTCTTGAGTGTGAGAAGAATCCCAGGCATTGGGATTTCATTCTTCCAAATGTGTCACCTGAACTGTGGTGTCTAGAATTTCAGGATGTTTTTATGACATAGTCATGATTGACTGTATCATTGGCTGCCAAACAGAGCTAATCTCTTGCCCTTTGTACCTCCCACCCCTGGAAGTGGGGCTGTTATCTCAAGGGTCAAGCTCCAACCCTTAGCCACTTGACTGATGTCCCAGTGTGGCCAGCCCCACTCAGGGTTTCCATGGCATAATCCTAATTGTGCTTGTCCCAGAGTTAATGGTCCATCGACTCGTCCACGAATGGCCAGAATATTCCTGTGAACTGGAAGATGCCCAGGGCTCAGAGGTAGCCTAGATATGTGACATCGCTGTCTATCAACCTTGTGACCTGATTTTAAGCTTGACTTTTTCTAAGTTGTCAGATACACAAGGACTGAAAAAAAATTGAGACCCCGAGAAAGCACAGGTGAAATGACAGGTGTGTGTCTTGTAGCCTTTCCCCTTAATATACTTGATGCTGATTGCATTATTTTCTGATCCATGCTGGCTGAAGCAACTGCTTTGAGACAGGGGGATGTTACAGTTATCTAAACCTGAAGCACCCCCGAGGTCCTAGCTGAGACTCTTCTTATATTCTTTTCTAAAATGTAAACAGGGATCTTAACGCACCAGGTCTCTGGGCTTGCCTCAGGAAATCCCTCTCATAAACATAACCGGGCCATTTGTAGTTCGTTGCCACCAGATGCAGCTTGTTACTTTCCAGTTAATTAGTGGGAAATGAAAATTTGCAAGTGTTTCCAATGATGAATATCAAACTAAAGTAAATATGGGGTTGGGGAGGCGCCTCAGTTGGTAAAACGCTTGCCCTGTAAGCATGAGGGCCTGAGTCCAGTCTCTAGTCTAGAACCCACGTAAGAAGCCACTGTGACAATGCCCACCTACAATCCCAGTGCGGGGACGATGGTAACAGGGTTTCTGAAGTTCTTTGGTAGCCGGTGGGGCTAACTCAATTAGCTCTAGGTTTAATGAGAGACCCTGTCTTAAAAAATACAGTGGGGGCAAGGTGAGAAAGAAAGGCACCTGGCACAGACACAGCTATGAACACACACTAAATTAAGCTAAGTAAACAAGTCTCAAACACTATCAAATTTTAAAAAAAAAAGTATTCTGGAAGACAACAAATCTAATTAAAATAGCCCTCATGACATGGAACAAGCTTGCTTTATGTAATAGATTTTTTAAGCAATTAAGATAGATTAACAAAGACTTTCTATGTTCATTTTAATCCAACATCTTTATATTAAATTACAAATTATTTAATCAAAGCGTACGCTGCTGTGCGGGCTACTCTGTCCAGAACATTGTGTAGAGTTGGCTTTCTAGAGCAGCTGTATTTTAGGACATCCTGGGGATATTTGTCACAAATGTGAGCTGTGGTTTTTTAAAGCATTTACAAGCTGCAACCTACTGCCCACCAGCTTCATGGCAGCAGATGGTCGTCACTGCTACCTACACATTCTACATGGGCCAAGGTCTGTCCACCAATCTGAGCCATTGTAGGCCCATCTTCTAAATATCAAGTTTCCACTTGCATGAATAATTAAAAACAATAACCAAGAAAGCTCTGGAATGCGTTCTCCTTGTGCGACACCGTGTTGTGTATGGTGCAGTATGCACGGGAAGGAGGTGCGCTCTGGGCCATGACCACACAGCTGGGTTTGGAAGCGCGGGTGACTCTCTTTACTCAGAAGCTCCCAAAGGGAGCTCCCTGTGTGATGGATCAGGCTCTCGCTTTGACAGACTTTGGGGGTCTGATGAGAGAGTCACTTGTGGAAGTCAGGTCATTAAAACTGAGGTATCGGTTCCTCTCATTCCATCGTCCTCGGTTAGACCAGACAGGGTCTGCCTGTCTTTCCTCTGTCTTCTGTTTGACACTGGATATCCCAGGTTTACCCTATTTTCCCACTTGACGCTTTCTGATGAAATCACTTTGAGTCCATATTGACAGTTCTCTTGCTGTCTTTTTATTTTCTTCTCTGTATACACACCATAGTGTATGAGCCCCCGTGTCCAACAGTGCAAGTCAGCAGCCAAGCAGACAGTGGCCTGGGCCAGCAATATCTCCTCCACACAGACAGTCGGAAGCCTGGCATCTTCTCGTAGTCTCTGAGCAAATTTAAAAGGCAGGACTCTTGCTTTGGTCAGTACTTGGTCCAACATGTCATGCTAGGAACACTGAGGGTTTTTGAAGGCAGCAGAATCTCCCTGTTTGAATTCTTTTCCTTTTTTTTTTTCAAGGGTGAAATAGATTTAGAAACTTCATACTGGGTTAGTTTCCCTTCTACGTGTTTTCAGGGTGGATTTTTTTTTCTTTTTTGACATCGTTAGAGCCCCAGCAAGAAGGCCAGGTGACAGTTGTAAGATTGGGAACTGTAGAAGTACCCAGTAAATGACAAGGTTATGAACCGAGCTTACAAATGCACCAAGGGTAAAAGAAAGGGTCTTCTCCACTTTGGAGTACACAGCTCCATCACTGAAAGTTTAAAGACCAGAGGCACCAGGTTTAGCTCAGAAACTTGAGTATGGAATTTATGTATATAAATTCATAAGCATATATATTCCTAACAAAAAATGTGTGCATGCACACGTGCGTGTGTTCTGCATCCCTTCCACGTTGAGAGAGAAGTTGAGCAGTGTTATCCCAATAGCAACAGATGCATCTAAGGCTTCATATTCCTAACAAAAAATGTGTGCATGCACACATGTGTGTGTTCTGCATCCCTTCCACGTTGAGAGAGAAGTTGAGCAGTGTTATCCCAATAGCAACAGATGCATCTAAGGCTTCATATTCCTAACAAAAAATGTGTGCTTGCACACGTGTGTGTGTTCTGCATCCCTTCCACTTTGAGAGAGAAGTTGAGCAGTGTTATCCCAATAGCAACAGATGCACCTAAGGCTTCATATTCCTAACAAAAAATGTGTGCATGCACATGTGCGTGTGTTCTGCATCCCTTCCACATTGGGAGAGAAGTTGAGCAGTGTTATCCCAATAGCAACAGATGCACCTAAGGCACAACTCCTGTCCTGTTATTACTCGTCCTAAGGATTATCATGCCAAATCCCATGCTTAACCTGAAAGCAGTAATTCTCAACCTGTGGGTTGTGACCCCTTTGGCGAGCTCCAACAACCCTTTTGCAGAGGTTGCCTAAGACCATCCATCAGAAAACACAGATATTTACATTATAATTCATAACAGTAGCAAAGTTAGAGTTATAAAGTAGCAACGAAAATAATCTTATGGTTGAGGGGCAGCGTCATCACCGTATGAGGAACTGTATTTTAAAGGGTCTCAGCATTAGGAAGACTGAGAACCACTGCCTTGAAGAAAGAACATTTCTAAGAGGATTATTGATTACACTGTATTACAATATGCATATGTAACAATGTATGTAATCTGTATATAATACAAAATGTGTATTATATATAATGTACATGCATATACAACATGTCATTAGGCATTTTGTATATAATGAATGAAATTGATGTCTGTGAAATGCACCATTCTACTTAAATGAACGAATAGCTCACCCACACTGTAGACCCTGAGTGTCACATGGAAAAGGGTGCTAAACATAAAGAGCCTTCTCAGCATAGTAGTAGTAGTAGTAGTAGTAATAATAATAACAATAATAATAATAATAACAACACCAACACTGCAACTGAAGTCTCTATGCTGATAGACAAAGTGTGCACGAGGAGACTGGGGTGCTCATGTCTCCATGGCCCCCCACCAATACATACTGACTCCAAAGCAGCAAAGCAGCAGAGGGGAGCTCCTGGCAGACCTCCATTCACAGTGCTAGAGCCTGAACTGGGAGGGGCATGTGCAACCTCAGATCCTGCTCTCAGAAAAGCAAATCAAAGCTTGGCCAACTGTCGCCTGGCCAGTGCTATCCTGTACATGTTCTCCTGCCGCTGGCCATCACACACGGCCAAGGCACTGCTACCAGCTCTCACAAGCCTGCGCCACCAGTGCCCACCTGCCACACCGAACAGTCAGCAGCCAGGCCGTACCAGGAGAAACATGGTGTTGCACTATATGCTTGCCCTGAATTCTTAGCCTAAATAGTGAGTTGAGTGAAAGTCCAAAGATATTCTACAAAGCCTGGCTTGCTTTCATTTTTTTCTAAAATTTCAAAGATAAAAACCAAGAGCCAAGGACTTGGGGTGCAGCCGCAATGCTNTGCTGTCAGTGATAACGGCTTCCGAGCTTAGCTGGCAGAGCCCTTGCTGGGAGAGCGCTGGTACTCGCGTGAAGTCTGGAGCTCAGGTTGTGCTGTGGAATCCACATTTGGCTGATTTGGAGAAGCTCTGTGGTTTTAGTCACTAGGCATACAGTGTGTTCAGGGACCATATCGATTGAGACTACTATGACATCCACATGTATGTGCACTATGACACTATGAACACAGAGATAACTGTTGTATGTCCAGAATGACACTTGATACATTGGGTTGTTTTTTGGTTTGGTTTGGTTTGTTTTAATTAAACAGAAAATTTCTGTTCAGCTAGAAATCACTTCAGTTCTCCTAGGATAATAGTTTTTAAATTGGATATGATCCTATGTCATTGTAAACATGTATAAAATTCTCAACAGAAATGAAAGTTACATATAGAAAATGCTATACAAAGCCAACAGTTTAGATTTTTTTAAAGTATATTCAATATTTAAGGATTTTGTTCCTGTGATATTTTAAAGTATTTCTAAAGCCCCTTCTAAAGTATTTTAATTATTGAATAAAAATAAATAAGAATGAGATGTCATAAGAAGTACAGATTTCAAAACAAAATGATTGACATCTTTAATAAATTCAGGGCTTTGGTTCTTCATTTCTGCTTGGGTAGGAATGTGTACGTAGATCTTTTTTAGCAAGCCATTGAAAAATCACTTTGGAAGCAGGCGGGTTATAAATTATAAATGAGTAAAATAGAGCAGAATTTATGCAGACTTGTATCTGCCAGTTGGTATTAAAGGAAAGCAAATATCAGTAAACCGAGAGTAGACTCTGCAGGGACAATAATGAAATTTTGCAGCTTCCTTTGTTATGTGTCATTCTATCTGGGTCACAGTAAAACAATGTGATCAGAAATATTCTGCCGATAGCAACGTTTTTTAAAAAAAATCTCTCCTTTGCATTTTGCATAGCAAGAATGAGCCCC
>LOEQ01011718.1:0-11975 GCA_001685075.1 Bramus lutescens
AGATAACTAGAGCAATCCTGAATGGTGAAAGAATTGCTAGAATTCTATCATCTCTGGTTTCAAGTTATACTGTAGAGCTATAGTAATAAAAACAACATGGTATTGACATAAAACAGACATATTAATGATTTGAATCAAATTGAATACCCTATAGTAAGAAAAAAAACATGGTATTGACATAAAACAGACACATTAATGAGTGGAATCAAATTGAATACCCACACATAAGTCTACACATCTATGGGCACCTGATTGTTTTTTTTTTACAAAGAAGCCAGAAATGTACACTCTTTGTAAAAAAAAAAAATACAAAACAAAACAAAAAACAGCATCTTCAACAAACACTGGTCAAACTGAATGACTAAATGTAGAAGAATTAAAAATAGATCCATTAGATTTATATTTATCATTCTGCACAAAATTTAACATAAAACAATATATATTGAATTCAAAAGAAAAGAAAGTTGGAAATAGTCTTGAACTCACTGACACAGAAACGATCTTCTGAACAGGACACTGATAGCATATGCACTAAAAATGACAATAAATTGCACTTCAGAGATCTGTGTCATGCTCAACCATCACCAGAGAAGTTTCTCCTTCTAGTAGGTGGGAACTAACAGAGGGGCCTACAGCTGGACAGTGTACAGAGAACGAGAGATGTTGGAATACTCAATCCTAAATGGGATGTCTTCATCAAACCACTCTCCTCAGGGAGCTATAAAGAAGAGGAGACAGGGCCAGAAAAATAGTGTCTTTAAGATATCACAGGACAGATGTACATAGGAAGTCACAGAGACTGTGGCAGCATGCACAGAGCCTATACAGGTTCAAGTCAAAGATAGTTGCAGAATTGGAAGTGGGTGTAAGAGCTAAAGTTAACCTGTAAACCCCACATGCCCAAGGAAGGACCAGGTAACTTCCTAGAATGCTGGGAGTTGATCTTGGAGAATAACAAACCCACTGGGGAAATTTGGTGGCCACATGATTTTGTCTTTAAAAAGCCCCATGTATCTCATCACCACTCCCTGGGATTCCAGATAATGTACTGGTCAGTATTTAATTAAAGTTTGCTTCAAATTTGACTCAAAATTGTGGAACTGGTTTTTCCTGTTGAGAATCTCTTGATTAACATTTGGAATCCCTAGTGAGATGAGAAAGACTATTCCACCACAAATTCTGAAGTTAGTGTCTTCACTCTGGCTTGGGGGACCCCAGACAATGAATGGTCTTGCTCAAAAAAGAGATATCAAGAACTTTTGGTAAGCCTTGAAGCCTTTTTAGCTTCCTATGGTACTTTTCTACCTGGTTTCTGGATTCTGGGTCTGGAGTACTATCTTAATTAGGGTTTCTATTATGGTGAAGAGACACCATGACCACAGCCACTCTTACAAAGAAGAAACATTAAACTGGGGTGACTCACATTTTCATTCTATTTTAGTCCATTAATATTATAGGACAACATGGTGGTTTGCAGGCAGACATGGTACTAGAGAAGTAGCTGAGAGTCCTACATCTTGACTTGCAAACAATGGAAGTGGTCTGAGACACTGGGTGGTATTATATATGAGATGTCAAAGCCCACCTCCACAGTGGTATGCTTCCTTCAACAAGAAAATGCCTACTCCAATGAGGCCACACATCCTAATAGTGCTCCTCCGTATGAGCTTGTAGAGGCTAAAAACATTCAGACTACCGCATTCCCTTCTCTGGCCCCCATAAACTTATAATAATACTATAATCCAAAATGCATTTAATAAAACTTCAGAAGTCCCCATAGTCTATCACAGTCTTAACAATAAGTTTAAAGTCCCTTTTGCGATTCATGCAATCTCTTAACTATAATCTCCTATAAAATCAAAATCAAAAAGTGATCACATACTTCCAACATATTGCACAAGATATATATTCCCATTCCAAAACACAGGGAAGGGAACATAGTGAGGAAATACTGGACCAAATCGAGATCGAAAACTAGCTGGACAAACTCTAAAGTCTGTATTTCATGTCTGACGTCAAAACACTCTTCAGATCTCCAACTCCTTTCAGCTTTGTAGACTACAACACACTTCCTTCTCTTAGGCTGGTTCCACTTTCTGTTAGCAGGTCTCTTCAGCAGGTATCCTATGGCTCTGGTATCTCCAACATCTTGGGGTCTCCAAAGCAATATAGACTTCTCCTTCACAGTTTCACATAATGGCCTCTCTAGGCCTCCATTCAAGGATGCTCCTGACATTTGCCTG
Organism: Bramus lutescens; assembly: GCA_001685075.1. Lineage (NCBI taxonomy): Eukaryota > Metazoa > Chordata > Mammalia > Rodentia > Cricetidae > Bramus > Bramus lutescens. Next base: position 2,244 of record LOEQ01011718.1, read on the forward strand.
GCCTCACCAACTTTTGTAGTTGCATAGGCAAATTCCATAATCCCTTTCTTCTATTCTTATCTCTAAAACCAGAACCACATAACCAAAGCTGCCAAGTTCTGTTGTTTACTAGCACTGGGACATGGCCCCATTATTCAATTACATCTTTCCCCATTTTCTCTAAGTTAGGCTGTCCTTGAACTTGCTCTGTAGACTAGGCTGGCATCAGACTCAGAGATCTTTCAGTCTCTGCCTCCCAAATGCTAGGATTAAAGACATGCACCACCACACCCTGCTCTAAGCTTTTCTTTAATTTCTTTTCACAAGTTGGAAATCTAGCTGCGTGGGACCTTGTACTGAGGGCATCACTCCCTTTATTATATTTCTTATTTTGTTTTGCTCCTTGAACACAGAACTTAGCTCTATTCCACTTCCTGATGCTCATTTTCTCCTTAAATTGTTCTACATCTTATATTTTTCCTTGCTTAGCTTGCTCTTTTTCATTATAAATCATTAGAGTTATCACTAATAACCACATGACAGAGTCTATACTAGTCTGTTTTGAGATTTCCTCTGCCAGTGGAATTAATTCAAAACTCTTCACTTTAGCCATAGGCAGACTCTTCAGAGAAGGGCAAAAAGCAGTCACATTCTTCATCAAAATATCACAAGAATGCTCTCTAGACCACATATTAAAATTCTTCTCCTCTGAAACCTCTTGAGTCAGGCCCCACAGTTCATCAAATCACACTTAACACCATTGTCTTCTATGCTCCTACTAGTATGGCCCATTAAGCAGCACATAAAACATCCAACTGCTTTTCTAATCCACAGTCTAAAGGTCCCTACACCTTCAAACACAGGCATCGCCAGGCCTATCACAGCAATCCCCTACTCCTGGTACCAACTTCTGTCTTAGTTAGGGTTTCTGTGGCTGTGATGAGACATCATGACAGCAACTCTTACAAAGGAAAACATTCATTGGGATGGCTTGCTTACAGTTCAGAGGTTTAGTCCATTATCATCATGGTAGGAAGCAAGGCAACATGCAGACAGACAAGGTGCTGGAGAAGGAGTTGAAAGTTCTTACATCTTAACCCACAGGTAACAGAAAGTGGCCTGAAATACTAGGTGTGACTTGAGCATATAAAGACCTCAAAGTCTGCCTCCACAGTGACATACTTCTTCCAACAAGGCCACACCTATTCAAGAAAAGCCACACCTCCCAATACCGTTATTCCCTATGGGGGCCAATTACATTCAAGCTACCATCAGTAGTAATGTTAGTATATCCAGAAATTTTATCTCCTTTTGTAAACTGAAAATTTATGTAAACTTCAGGGAGTCAAAGAAGTCATAGAATTTGGATCTACCTGTCACAATCCAAACATACTCCAAATAAGTATAGCCTAAGTTTCTCTACCTGACTATTCCTGAGGATAGGTTCTCTTCCCTAGTCTTGAAACTCCTTCCTTACCCAGTTACTAGGATTAAGGGCCTGAAAGTTCCAAAAGTAAGATTTTCCTTTAAGTTCTTAAATTTTGACTTCTGTTCCTAGTCTATATTTATCTCAGCAGACTTTCACTTGGCTGACAGACACCATCCAGGGATCACCCGCAGACTGCAAACTGCTGAGCTCTGGACTTGCTGAAAGCTGATGTGAGACAGTCCAACCTATGTGACTGCTTCCTCTCTCTTCAGCTGGGTCAGCTAGCTGGACGCTTCTGATGACTACCTCATCACCTAGCCTTTCAGTCTTCCTGGGCCCTAACAGTGATGCCCTAGTTTTAACTGGAAGTAATTATAGAATAGAGTATAACATCCCCTGCCCCTACAATGGGTTGAAATGCTAAGTCAAAAGGAAACTCCCTGTCATGGGGTGAAATGGCTACCTATAATGCCAATTGGCCTACCAGGAAAATGGGCCCAGATTTACCAACAGGTAGAGTCACTAACTGAAATAGTTCTACAGTATTGTAGTGACCTTGGCTTGCTGTATGCAGAACAAAGAGTTATTATATGGCTTTAAGAGAAAATTATTATTTTTATACAAACTATTCAGGATTGTAATCTGACTGTACTCAAAGAAATATTACAAAAAGGGGACCTGAGATGAAATAAATGACTGATGCCCCATCCATTTCCAGGCTCCTCCTAGATAGTAACTCTGATGTCAGCCATCGCAGGGCCTTTGAGACTCCTGCTTCTGCTAATTATTGTTTGCTCTTATATAATTAATAAAATAATTAAATGATAATCCCTATCTGGGTACCATTAAGTTGATGGTTTAGATCCCAATATAAACAGGCACCCATCACAGAGTCACAGAGTCAAGGATTTAACTCAGGATAATACTCAAAGGGAGAATGCAAGAGTCAAAATTAATCTCTAAGCCCCACCTGCCCAAAGAACAGGTAACTTCCTAGAATGCTGGGAGTTGTAGAGAGAGGGCCTGACCAGAGTCCATCCTGGTCATTTAATTAGAGCTTGTTTCAAAATTGACTCAAAATTGTGGAACTGGTTTTTCTCTTGCGACTCTCAGGATTAATGGGGGGAAGTGGACATGAGCTCCCATCCTTAACCAAGACGCTATGTCCAACTGACATCTACTTGCAAAGAAAAAATTAGTTTTCTCCAATGGAGTCTCACTGGGTATATTAATCACACTTAAGGGTAGGTCTCAGTCCCAGCAGTAGACAGTCAACACAAAACAAACTTTTTGTCTCATTTAGGCATTTGCGGGGGGGTCTTACTGGTCTTTTGTCTGTATAATATGGTTTCTGATTTTGTATTTTTACGGATTTTGTTTTTGTGTGTTTCTTATTATTATTTTAAATTTTTATTTGTTTGTTTCCTTTGTTTGCTGTTTGTTTTCTAAAGAGAGAGAGAGAAAAGGGCCTGGACTTTGGTGGGTGGAGAGTTGGGGGAGAGAAAAGAGTATGCTGTATTTTTTAAAAAATTGTCAATAAAAAATAGATAAATAATTTCAAAATAAAGAACTTTGCACACTAGACAACTCACTTCTCCGTCAGGAAGGCCTAATGGTCAGTGGCATGCATCAGGCATCCTTGGGCTGTAGCACCATTGTTCAGTTTGGTTGTTGTCACAATCATCTAAAAATTGCGAGCCATCAAGACTGCTGCAGAATGTGTCCTAAAGGATACCTGAGAGTAAGTTCATAGACATGGCATGTCACACCTTATCCAGGCTTCCTTTTTTTAAAGGAAAGACTAGAAGCCTCTGTTTTCAGCTATATCAACATAGGAGCTCCGCTGGCCTTGAGTAAGTAAGGTTCCCTATTCCCTTATCTAGGAAGTAGCTGATGCACAGCATCCTGGGTAACAGGATTCTGGGATGATAGTACAGGTAAGTGGCAAGGGGCGCACTTAGTGACCTTGGGGACCTGGCCCAATCACCCACACCACCAAAAAAAAAAATACCCAAGGGCTTTGACATCTCCCCATCACCCCTTCACAGACATAAAGACATATTGACTTCAGTTACTGAGCCACCATTTCCTCACCTGAACCTTTATCTTTATCTGTTTTATAGGTTTTTTTTTTTAATGAACTAAATCATGGTAATTGTAGAGGAAAAAAACTGACAAAGTTCTCAGCAAATTCAGACTGTACAATTTTATAGCTTTTTTGCTGTAATCTTGCAGATGATTTAGTAAGAACATTTCTACATATGTACATGTAGATAATAGACATAATTATATAAATGAACAAATAAGTATGTACCATGTGGTAGATGCTAAAAATACAATAATTCCTCATGTTTTATACAATTTTTATAAAAGAATACATTATTTTAAGTGACGTTAATGGAGTGCAAAATATTCTATTTACTTATTCATGCCTATAGTATAATGTAGAACACCCAGTACTGATGCTGAAGAGCAGGGGTGGGCTTTGCCCACCAACAGCTTCCAGCATCTCCCTTTTAATCGGCCCCCATACGTAAGAACAGCTTAAGATACATCCCTAATCCATCCCTAAACCATATGCCATCCCCTACCCTTGCAGCTGACTGCCACCTCCAAGCCTGTCCAGTGTTGAATTTCTGGAACTACCCCTGGAGGGCGACCGTGGAAAGGTACGTGAATGTGACCTGCAGGGAGGCAGCCTGGAATCTTGTGCCTTTTAGACGCCCATCCACAACTGCACTCAGATATTATAAATGCCGTGTCTCCCGACAGATGCCATTTTCCGGTGGGGAAATGAAAGGAGACCCAGTTCTCCTAAAACACTTCAGCACATGTAGCGTTCCAGGCGGACCCTGCATTCCTTCATCACAGACACCTCCAGCATCTTCCCCTCACATGATTCTGAGCATGACTTTCATAACTTTGATTATGAGGACTTGAGTGCCAGCCTGTCACAGGAAACAAATTGGGTGCTTTTTAATGGCCATGTTCCAAAACAAGTAAATGGCTTTTATCAAGTTATTACACAATTCTCACTAAAAAAAGAAAAAGAACAACAACAACAACAAAGTACCTTTGTACTGAAACTTCCATGACAAACCAAGCCAGTTTGCGAGGGGCTCTTATCGGTTAGTACTGTTAAGTCCATTGTCCCAGGCACACCAGGGCTGCTGGTCACACTAGCCAAAGCCTAGATGGTAAAATCAAAGCCAGTGTGTATTGGTTCTGAGCTCTTCTGTTGCTCCTGCTTAGCTCTAAACAGAGATTAGGAGGCTTACATCTCAGGTGACTCGCAGGGAGAGATCATATTATTTTGCTAAATAATTCTGAAATCCAGGGCCTCCAACTTTGAAAAGAGGAGCCAAGCGTGCCTTCAGCTGAGGCTTTTATTAGTGAAAATAAGTGTTTTAAATGAGAAATTTCAGGAATCCAAGCCACTGAGCTAGGCTGCCCACCTCTTTCTTCCTGTTTGATCTTTGAAGATTAGCATTCGGTATTTTTCGTGACATTTATATTGAGGAAGGAATATAAGATTATTAAAAGCAGAGAAACTCAATATTGGGAACGCACATCAAAAGGTCCTCATGACAAAGAAGAGATCGTCTGATTTGAAGCCCATGACTAGAAGCATGTGTGCCGCACTTATTTTCTGGTTAACAGCGTAACATACGTCAAAATATGATTTAAAACATTTCTCGCAGCTGAGCTGACATTTGGCGCTCCTCCACCTCCTTTTGCTCTTGAGGATGAGGCTTCAAATCCAAACGAGGTTAACACTTTGTACTGGGACATATTCCTGGTGGATGAGGAAAACAGTCTTTTTGTTGAAGTAAAATGAAAACATCTGTGCGGTCCCTAGGGAAAGAATTATTTTTAAAAAAAGAAGGGGTGGGGGAGGGGGAAGGCCTGGTTTCAAAGCTGGAGACAGCTTCAGGAACATTGCGTATGTCAAACAATTACACTGTCTGTTGCCTGGCTCACCAAGGATGATGAAAATTTGTATGTGAGCAGCAGATGATCTTGAATTTTAAAGATTGCGCCTCCATATTTATCCTCTTGCTTTGTCCCAGAGTCACATGGGAAGAGCTATTCACTGGTGTTTGAGTTCTTTTCATGGTAAAGCAATGTGTCTTGACCAGCAACTGTGTCCTCCCGACAGATGTTACATTTGTTTGACATGGATGCAATCTGAGATAGAGTCGAGCCCCCCTGTTCTAAAAATCCAATGTGAAGGACTTCAAAATCTGAAACTTTTGAGTCACTGGCCTGAAATCCAGATTCACATCTTGGTGCATTTTGGACTTCAGATCTGGGGGCTAGAAGTTCTTGTCCAGCAAAGTGTATATTAATGTTCCAAAAGTCTGGAAAACATTTCTAGTCCTAAGGATTGCCAATGAAGCACACCCTCACTGCGTATAACACAGCATCTCCACATAGCGGCCATTGATCACAATAGTTCCATCAACCTGATCCAGGCAGGGCTTGATATCGTTATCTTCTCAGGGTCTCACAGAGTGTCAGCTGCTATGATCTGGAATTTGAGTCCCCTTCCAAGCTTACGGGATTGTGTCAGAGCCCCATGTCTTGCAGTTGGTGAGCAGATGCTCTGATCCCCTGTTGCTGCTGACCAGGTGCTCCTTGGCCATGTTTGGATGCTGTCCACACTATCACATGGCCTCTTCCTTTTTCAAGGCTAAACACAGACACTGAATCTGCCATGTGTGGATTCCCCTGATTTTCTGAATCACTGACTCCCAGAATATCCTAGTTCCTTAGGGCTCACCTGAGTCAATTAGGTCTACACCATGAAATTTCCTCCACTCAAATGGGAATGTCCCACCTAACTTAATCATAGAACAAACCTCATTGTGTTCACAACCCTGAAGATGACACATGAATTGTGTGTGTGTGTGTGTGTGTTTGTCTATGTTTGTGTGTCTGTGCCTATCATAAAAGTAATATACGAATCTCACCTTTCAAACCTCTAGGCCCATTTTTTAGGAGGAAAAGGCAAACATGGAATTCTGAGAAGGCCTTAAGACTTACTTGAATCTTGGCATGAAAATTCTAAAATACAACATATAATTAACTATTTCCCAATGACTAAGCATTTTGAGCAATATATTTTATATCATATGTATAATCTGTATGCATTTATAAGTTACAGAAATCAAAGACAGTACAAATGTATAAGAATACTCCTTTAAACCAGGTGGTGGTGATGCACGCCTTTAATCCCAGCACGTGGGGGCAGAGGTGGGCGAATCTCTGTGAGTTCAAGGCCAGCCGGGTCTACAGAGCACAAGAGCTAGATCAAGGACAGGCACCAAAGCTACAGAGAAACCTTGTCTCAACCCCCCCAAAAAAAGACCACTCCTTTAATAGCAAATTGGAGGTAGGCAGCATTATTTCACAAAGTGATGGTCTGCTTCTCCTGGATGGACCATTTAGTGGGAGAGATGCTCAGGAAACTGACAGGATAGTCCCACCCGCTCTTCCTGCTCCACAGTCTCAGTCCCCTACCTGTAACCACCCAAAGGCCACCACTCAAGACCCAATTTTTTTGCATTCTCCTGCAGGGTCTAGCCTGGGGCATGGTGGTACTCCCCTACCACTCAATATTCATTTTCCCACAAACCACCAGATTTGACCAGGATCCCACAGCCAGTGCCAGTAACTTAATGTGGCCTTTCCACCTTCATTGCAGAGGAACTCTAGGCTGGGCACAGGATGCCTCTTAACTATCTGTCAAACCACAGGACTATCCCATGTTAGATCCAAACTTGCCCCTCAGATCTCTCTATCCTGACACTCCCAGCTTGGAGCATCCTATAAACCAGGCCAGTCCCCTCTGTTCATCTGGCTTCATTTCACCAAGCTATTTCCAAACTCTAGACCTCCCCAAAAATCTTTTCCCACAACATGCTTTATCCATAACAAACTCAGAACTAACAAAGGAAGCCCACATGCCCAGATCTCATTGCAAGAATATAAAAACATGAAAGATCAAACCAGTATCTTCTCTCCAAAGCCTGCCAGTCTCATAGAAATGCATCCCAAGGACATAGATGAACTTTAGGACACAGAACTGAAGAGAATCATGATCCTCATCAAAGAATTCAAGGACTTTAAAGAAAACACAAAGAAACTGGCTCAATGAAATCATGGAGAAATGGCTCAAGGAAAGCAAACAGCTGACTGATGCCCAAGAAAACACTGGAAATGATGAGAACAAGCTAAGATGAGAGCAAATCCAATCAAGAGACTAAAAACACTGAAGAGGACACAGCCTGAAATGAGATGGAATTGAAACTCCATCGCTCAACTAGATAACTCAAAGGAACGCTTTACAAGCGAATGAATCACACAGAAGACAGAATGGCAAGTCTCAAGGAGAAAAGAGAGGGTCTAATCTAGGGGTTCTCAACTTGTGGGTCACGACCCCTTGGGGCTGAGTGACCTTTTCATGAGGGGCCACCTAAGTCCATCAGAAAACACATATTTCCGATGGTCTTCAGGACTGAGACAGCACTCCTCTATTCTTCTTCAGGCAGGTCTGCCCACATGCAGATATGTCCACCTATGAGTACCCAGAGTGATGACATCATTGTGCCAAACCCATCACATACACCCAGAAAAATACAGGTGTCTGTCATAGGGTTGGCACCATAATGTACTCATGCAGAACAGCCGCACGTGTATAGAGAACAGTTACTGTGTCGAAAGCAGCGGTACTGGAGGTAAAATGACACTTCATAAATTATAATTACAGGCTAAATGTAAAATCATGCACTGTGAATTATTCAAATATACAGAGATATAAAACATTCATTTCTGTACCATGGGAATTTAATCTGGATTCTGATCCATCTTTTGGTATTCAGCTGTGGTTGATGTGAATACTGCCCTCTTGTGATAAGTAATGGGTATGTAAAAAATAACAGAATGATAAACCATAGGAAACTTCAGTGAACTGTGTTGACTGAACTAAACCATGTATCATATTTTGTGTTATTAAAGTTATTGTTATATATTATTTTCACTAGAAAACCATCCCATGACAATGGATCAGGTAGAGAAGAATGTTAAATAAAGAAAATACAGTGAGGGTTTTTGTTTTTTGAGACAGTGTTTCTTTGTGTAGCCTTCACTGTGTTGGAACTATGTCCATAGACCAGGCTGGCCTCGAACTCACAGAGATCTGCCTGTCTCTGCCTCCCAAGTGCTGAGATTAAAGGCATGCACCACCACACCTGGCTATAGTGAGGATTTTTTACGGTATGGTTTTACCTTAATAATTACAGCAGGAATTGAGAAAGACACTAGGGTGTTATTTGTTGTAAAGTTCTATCAGCTGAATCTATGAAATCAAACAAATAAAACATCATTTAATGGCAGGCAGTCAAGCTTTGCTGTAAAATATATAATATATATTTATATAGAGAATATAGAATATAGAAACATATAGAAACAAAGCTGATGGACTCAATGAAGAAATTCTAGCCAATCCAAGCATGGCAAATATGACTCTGGCAGGCTTTGCCCTTTTGCTCCATTCCCTCTGCCTTGCTAAGAACCATTTGATTATATTCTTAAAGGTCTATTCCCTTATTTGGTAGCTTCCCCCCCCCACCCGAGAATGACTACCAAAGTCCACTTATCATCCAGAACTCAAAAGCCCCCTTTGAATCACCTAATTAACATGCCCAATCAAAACAAAACACCTCATCCTAAGGGGATGAGGGCTCCCCTTTTACCTTTATAAACAGACATTTGACTACGGGGTCACACCAGTCTCCTCTCTGTCTAGAGGCAGTTCTTTGTCCCTAGGAACAAATACTCCCTCCCCTCTCTCTTGTTCCCTTTCCCTTCTCCTTCATCTTCTATTTCCTGTTTTGTCTCTTATTCCCTGCCCCTTTTCCCCTGGGGCAAATAAATCTCCTTTGTGCTAAGAACTTGGTCTTGGGGTGTCACCTCCCAAAAATCATCCCCTTTATTCAAGAAAGCCAGATTTGATACTAGTGACAAGTACAACAAACAAAACATAGCAGCTATTAAAGCCTCATATTTGATGACACTCAGAATCACCAGCGCTATGAAACTTACCATCAATGGGGATTTACTGTTGCCAGCAGTCAAAGACATTGTTCAAGTAATGATCAGAGACGAATTTGTGGTGTAGGATGACCTTCTGTATATGTGTTGCTTTTACTAGATAATGACTAAATTAATAAAAGATAAATGTTTGGGCCAAAGGCTTAGCAGAGTGTAAGCCAGGTGGGAAATCAGAACAGAGAGAGAGAGAGAGAGAGAGAGAGAGAGAG
>LOEQ01011719.1:14258-27689 GCA_001685075.1 Bramus lutescens
TCCATCCATCCATCCATCCATCCATCCATCCATCCATCCATCCATCCATCCATCCATCTGGGTGTCAATGTATCCATATAATCTTCATGGTTATATGCCTCCTAAGAGAAAGGACCTTATTCATCTGTGTGCCCTTTTCACCTCGTGAATTGGTGTCATGGTTTGAATATGAAATGTCCTCATCAAGTTTGTGTGTTGAGGCTTCATCATCTCCAGCTGGCAGTGCTCCTTTGGAGCGTAGACCGCAGAACACAGAGCCCTTGTATGAGTTGCTGTTTCACTGCTGTGACAAAATAAGCAGCCAAAGGAAGAAAAGTGTAACTTAGCTTAGAGTTTCTGGAGCAGGGTCCATAATAATGGCAGGGAGGGCCTGGCAGGAGGCAGCCAGAGCAGGAAGCTGAGAGAACGCATCTCAGCCATGACAGCACTTGAAAGCACACAGAAAGAAAAACAAAAACAACAGCAAAACCAGAGGGAGCCACTTGGAAGTGGGGTGATGGTGAAATTATAAACTCTCAAAGCCCCCACCCCAACCTCGTGACCCACTTCCTTTGGTAGGCCCCACTTCCTAAATATTTGGGGACCAGGTACTCAAGTACATGGTCCTCTGGGGTGACCTTTCTCATGCAACCCAGCACAACCCTGCTGGAGAATAGGCCTTTGAGAGGGGTATCCTGTCCTTTTCCCTTCTTGCTGTGTTCTTCTCTACTTTCTGCTTATGAGGGATACGTACTGGCATCCTCCACACCCACCCTCCATTGTGAGGTTGACCCTCACCTCAGACCCAGAGTAGCACAGCTAGCTAACCATGGCCAGCCACCAGGGACGCTGTGAGACAAAGCAGCCCTTCCTTCCTTCTGATGCTTTCTCTGAGAATTTATTGTGATGAAGGAAAAGGGAGGGGGGGAGAGAAAAACCTAGCACAATTTCTATTCAACAATGTGTACTGAAGAAAAGAATCTTTTGCCTGTGGGTTTGTGTGTGTGTGTGTTTACCTTTTTGTGCCATCTTTTTGTTAGATCCACACAAACCATTTCCCCCTTTCCTTTGCAAAAACGAAAAGAAATTTGGAATGTGCCTTCTCTGAAGGCTCCCGAGGATCTTTTGTCAGGTTTTAGGCCTGAGTACCCGCAGCAGGGAATGCTAAGAATTTATACATCAGCTTCTTGGGAACAGTTACAGGGGCTTGCAGCCAAGTGCATGTCAAGGAGGTGAAGTAGGATTGTGTTTTAGCCGCAAATGAACTTCTTTCCTGCAGTAACTCAAAGACATACAGTGCTTCCCATTATTTTCTCTTACTATTTGTGTTTCATCTTCTTTATGTGAATTATTTATAATGACCAGTTTACAGTAGCAGAAATGCCTGCAGAGTTGTGTCTGAGTTTGCCTCAGTCTCTTCAGCACCAACTTAATAGTGATCATGATAAGGGATCCTTCTCTCCCCAGCATCTTTGGACCATGCTTTTTTATTTTTTATGGAGCTGCCGAAGACACAGGAAAAAGCACATAGAAAAGATTTATTTAATATTGGATCGTGCATAGTATACTTAGAATGGAGAAACAAGATTTCCCAAGAACGTAATAGCTTTTGATGAAAAATAGTGTGATTTTTTTAAAGCGTGTATATAAAACAAAGCCAAAATTTTCAAAAAAATTGAAACAAATTTTGTTCTCCCTAGAAATAGTTTTCATATGTGAATATGATGTGCATGTATGTATATGCATGCGTGTTTGCATGTGTGGTTGCATGTATATATGCATGCAATACATGCATGTATGTGTATGTATAAGCTTGGGATTCGTAATATTCATCAGAGAGTAACAAAAGAGGCATCTTAATGGGGGGGTTATTTGGGGGTTTGGGAGAAACCTAGTACCAGGGAAAACTCCAGGAATCCACAAGAATGACCCCAACTAAGACTCCTAGCAATAGTGGAGAAGGTGCCTAACTGGCCATCTACTGTAATCAGATTGGTGACTTCCCTAATTGCCATCAGAGATGCTCTATCCTGTAACTGATGGAAGCAGAGGCAGAGATTCACAGACAAGCCCTGCGCTGAGCTCCAACAGTCTTGTGGAAGAAAGGGGAGGATTGTACCAGCCAGGGGGTTCAGACCTGGGGAAACCACAGAGACAGCTGACCAGAGCTCACGGGAGCTCATGGACCCTGGACCAACAGTTAGGGAGTCTGCATGGGGCTGACCTAGGCCCTCTGCAGGTGTGTGACAGGAGCGTAGCTTGGTCTCTTTGTTAGGCTTCTAACAGTGAAGGCAGGACCTTTTGGTAACCTATTCCCCAGGCTTGATTACCTAGACTTAGGGGAGGAGCTAGGTCCTGCCCCTACTTGATGTGCCATGCTTTGTGCAAGCCCATGGGAGGCCTGCCCCATTCTGAATGGAGATAGAGGAGGAGCAGGTGCTGGGGGGGTATTAGATGGGAAAAGGGAGGAAACAGGGGGAGAGGAGGGAGGGGAACTGATTGGTATGTAAAATAAATGAAAAAAATGTTACTTAAATAAAATTAAAAAGAAAAAAGGATTATTCCTCAGTTGTTCTCCACTGTGTTGGAATGGGGTCTCTTCCTGCTCTCCACTGTGTTGAGGTGGAGTCTCTCATCACTGTCCACTGTGTTGGGGCGGGGTCTCTCGCTGCCCTCCATTGTGTTGGGGTGGGGTCTCGCTGCTGTCCACTGTGTTGGGGTGGTGTCTCTCGCTGCCCTCCACTGTGTTGGGGTGGGGTCTCTCACTGACCCTGGAGCTCACTGATTCTGGCTACCCTGCCTAGCTATCTGATCCTGGGAATCTTCTGACTCTGCCTGCTAATTGCTGGGATTACAAGCTGCAGCAGGGATTACCTGCTCAGCTTTGCCTGTGAGTGCTAAAGATTTGGGGTGTGGTTTGGAATGTGGTCCTCATGCTTACTAGCAGTCCCTTGATCCACTGACCCATCCTTCCATGTCCCAACAGATGGATGTGTTTTTAAATTAATATCAGATTCCCTCCTCAACTTCAGAGATTCCTAACTTGAGTTAGGATTTTTTTTCATTTTGTCTGAGTCTCATGTAGCCTATAATTCTGTATGTAGTCACTGATGACCTTGAATTTCTGATACCCTTGTATTGTACCTCTTGTATGTTAGGATTACAAGAATACACCACCATACCCAATATTATACAGTGCCAAAGGTCACACCCAGGCCTTTGCTCCTGCTAGTATTCGTCATTTTTTCTCATTGCTGTGACATAATACTCAGCAACAGCAGTTTCATAGTCAGGGTTTTTTTCTGGCTTACAGTTCTAGGTAAACACTCTATCATCTAAGTATGGGTGACTGGAGCAGGATGTTCCTAGTCACATTGCACCTGCCTTCTTGTGTTCATGGAGCCCATGATGATGGCCCTCCCTCATTTAGAGCGTGTTATCCCATTTCAATTGATCTAATCTAGATAAACCTTTATAGACATTTCCAGGGACTAATTTCCATAGTGATTCTAGATCCTGTCAAGCTGATGATTGGTGCTCACCATTACACAAGGTAAGCACTCTATCAGCTGAATGATATTCCCAGCCCCTAATTTCATAATGTATCAGCTTCCTTTCCCCCTGCCTTCCCTCCATCACTCCTACATTTATGAAACTATTTTCACCATGAAGAACTTGTGTTAACTGTCCCTACATGGAGCTCTTATCCTGATTGTTGAGACAGATAACAAACAGCTAAAAGTAGTCGATATGATGGAAATGATCCAGCATTGCATCCACATAGCACAGAGTTAGGAAATCACAGAGAAATTCTGGTGGTCAAACCAGGCTTCTCCAGGCTGCGACTTTGATGAATGAGAAGAGCTAGCTCTAGAGAGCGTGGAAGGAAAGAACACGAGAGGAAACCAAAGGTGGGAGAGCTTGACCTTCTCAGAGAGGGCCTAGAGAGCCAGTTTGATGGATGAGGTGGGAACATTTAGGAACAAAGTTTAAAGGGGCAGACAGAATCCCCGTAGGCCCTGGGAAAGACCTTGGATGTAATTCTAAGGTAAATTGAAGATGGTTTCCTTATTTGAAGTTTACTTCATCATAAATAGATCCCATGATGAATTTAAATATTGAAAGGGGGAGGAGTCAAGGAAGAAAGGAAAGACACCAGACTCATCCAAGAGGCTGTGTGTGTTCAGGAAGAGCTGAGAACAGTTGTGGCCTGGGGAAGGTATGAGTTGGAGAGATGAGGACAAATTTGAGATACATCTTTGAGGTAGAGGATTCTGTGATGGTTTCCATGAGAAGGAAATCAGACAGCAGCCAAGATGAATCCCAGGTTATTAACTTGAGCAACTGGGTAGGCAATGGCATTTCCTGAAACGAGAAACAGGGAAATAAGGAATTCAGGGAAGAAACAAACATACAGATTTGTGCAACGAAGGCTTGGCCCTCTGTGCAAAGTCTAAATAGTGATATTACTATTAAAAGGGAGAAAGATATGTGGCCCTGGAAGCAGAGCCAAGGGAGGCTGAAGTAGTCATGCATAAAATATCTGTGTTAATTGGAGTAATAGTATATAGGTGCTGTGGACATGACAGAAATTGCGTAGACACAATAGAGGAAGGCGAGGCAGTTGGAGGAGGTGGCTCTGAAAAGGTTGCAGTTAAAGCTGCAGAAAGTGACAAGCTGCAGAGGGGCTTGAGAAGAAGCAGGCACCCAGAAAGCAGGAATGTGCAGAATTACAGAAGGCAAGTCACAAATTTCAGCCATGTGGCAGCTAGCAGGATGGGTTTTCTTTCATCCATCTGATGGGCCAAGTTCCAAACAAACAAATGAAAAGTTAGAGGAAATGGTTCTGGAGTCACTGGTGACTGTGACAGCCGGGTTGCAGGCATGGAAGCCAGGACGATAGGCTGAGAGTTGGACCATGGCTGAAGTAGCGAGTGAGATGGTACCTAGGGAAGTTCTGGAAAGAGGCAGAAGTGTGCCACAGAGGGTGCAGTTGAGTAAAAACAGCATACCGGAGGACTTATGGTTCAGTCTTTTTCCTTTCTGCTTCCTGACTAAATTTGAATCAATTATTTTAAAAATGTTTTTTAAAAAGGAAAGAGAATGATGAGAAATGAAAATTCAGTACTCCTAAGCTGACAACAAAGATGTTTTTCTAAAGGCCAGGTAAGTTGAGGGAGCTATGAAATCAAGAGAAAATGAAGACAGTGCAGGACTCAAATGATACATTTATGGAAATGAATTTATACATGGCAAAAAAAATATTGACTGAGAACAGAGGGGCAGGGGAAACAAGTGAAGTTTTTGAGAAGATACAGGCCCAGACTTGCTGGATTAAACAAAAATTTTTCAGCCAATAACAGGGATAGTGCAACGGCGACACAGGAGAAACAATCAACTAACCCAGTGAGTCGTTGCTCTAGGATCAAGTGGTCAGCCACCAAAATTAGGGAATGGAAAAGCTCAAAAGGAAACGCAAGTTCAAGCCTTGAACTTGCCAGAGTTCTGTATACTTATTGAAATTATAGTTAAATAACTGAGCAAGTACGACGATGTGTGCCCACTGAATAATGACAATTGGGCACAGCCATGGACACAATGCCACTTCTGCTTGAGCAGCCTCTTCTTCTAAAGAGGAGGTTTGCATGTGCAATACTCATTTATATGCCACAACTGCATATCCATGGGTGGTAACTCCTTCTAAATATTTACTTCGGTTAATTAATTGATTATTGTGAAACTCATAGAAGTTCACACAGCCCTTAACAATTAGAATTGTGACTTCTTCTGTGGAATAGTAATGCTTCCTTCTCTATTTGACCTACTCTGCAGGTCCAAGCAATCCATTAGAGCAGCAGGCCTTCCACACATCCAGCAACCACACTGCATTTTATATCGGAACATATGTTATTTTTATTTACTCTTTCACACGAGCTAGGTCAGGGGATCAAGAGATCATCCTCACCCCACCTCTTTCTCGAAGGCTTGCCGGAAGTAGCATTATCCTCAATATAACAGGCCATCTGTTGTTTCTCCAGACTCCAGTGGTATGCCTTCATGCAATGGGGGTCCTTGCCTAAAGAAAGAGGTATTATTTCTGCATAAACAAGAAGACTGCATTTTTACCATTGTGAAGTTCCCACCAGTGGCCCAAATGGAGCAAATTTTACTGAATAGGCTTATGAGCTTAATAAAGGCTCAAGTTTTTAACCTCTATGACGCCCAAGTTCCTCATTAGAAAAGGGGCCATCTCTAAGACATCTTCAGATTTTTTTAAAAAAAATAAATATGTTCTCCCTAATATAATTGATCCTTGAAAGAATGAATTGAGTATATTATGGAAAAACTATTTATTAAAAAAAGAAACTTTGAAGATGCCTTAAAATTGGCAAAATCCTTATATACTTTAGATATCCAGTACTGTATTAATCTCTGAGACAAAATGTCTTAAAGAAAATCTTGAAGAGCAAAAAGAAATGTTTTGGATTATAGCCTCAGAAGACTCAGTCCGTCATGGCAGGGTGGTTCAGCAGAGCAGCACACATCATGGCAGAAGGAAACACAGAGAAACATACTGGGTCTTGGCTAACTTTCTCATGGTTCTTTTCTAATACATAGAGCCCATTGTACCTAGGACATGGGATGTTCAGAGTGATTTCCCTCTCCCTTAAATGTGTCTGGAAATTCTCTCTCACAACACACACTAAAGACGTGCCTCACCAATCTGCTTGGAAGGTTTAAATCCACTCAAATGACCCATGAAGAAAACAAAACAAACAAACAAAAAAAAACAGTCACAAGTCTATTTCTTATGAACTTGATGCCCAAACACACTACTTTAAACCATACCATTGCCAACCTATGACCTCTCAAAACACTCATGTCCGTATCCAGGAGCCCTCGGTCTTTAAGAACTCAAATGTTGTACAGAAGCCTAAGTTCCATGTCTCCACTGAAACTGAAGGCAGGCTTTTACTTGTGAGCACCTTGCTCCTAGATACTTGTAATAAATCCCAAAGTGCAGATATTCCAAGTGTGAATAAAATAAAACAATGGCTAGGAAGAATCCAACCCCAACAGAATCAGATCCCATCAAGGCAAGCATTGTATCCTGTAGGTCCATGTCCACTATCAGAGCGTATGTTATCCTAATGTGAGCTACAAGAGGCTAAGGCAGTCTCACTTCTCCCATATAGCCTCTCTCTTGGGCTGGTTCTGTTTATTAACCATGCTTGCCTTCTATATCAGTAATTCCACATCCCTAGCATTTTTCGCTTGCTGTGGTTTCCACTGTAAACTATACCCATTCAGCTTCACATTTTGTCCTTCTGAGTGCTCCTCACAAATATGTTGAGCCTACTAAACATTGACTGGACTCCTAGGCATCCATTTAAAAATCTAGGTAGAAGGATTCATGACCCTATAACACTCGCATGCTATATGCTTAGAAAAACCAATGACATGGAGATGGTACAAAGTCAACGATAAGCTCAAGCATTCTCTAGTCCACTTTGGTTTGTGCCTGTAGTGGTCTGAGTACTCCACAGATGAACATGGGAAATATTTTCCTAGGCACCCTTGTGCACAAGATACTCCATTGGCTCTCTCTTCTCAAGGAAAATTCTTTCAAATGAATTTCGAATTCTATACTATGAACCCTTAGTGGTATAAAAATTCCTTTTTGCCCTAGCACAAAATGATTAGCTTCTCTTTAATAACACTCTTATCTTTAAGAATTACAAAACCTTTATGAACAACTGTCAGTATCTGGCCAGACTTCATATTTTTCAAAGGCTTTGGCTCTGCCTTTGGTGCCCTGCTCACCTGACTAAAAGCAGCCAGCAATAGCCATGCCACAGCCTCAGTGCTCTGGTGTTTTGAAATTGCTTCTGCCAGATTAACTAGTCCATCACCCCTAAATTCAGCCTCTCACAAAGTTTTGGGTGCGGACAACCTAGACACCAATCCTTTGACAGAATGACACACAAGAGATTGTTTGTCTTCAATCCCACCTGAAACATTATGAGCACAGTCTTCACATCCTCATTTCTTGTCGACGTTCTCATCAGTCTTCTCCTTTGAGCTCCAGCCAGAATTGCACTTGGAGCTCTGCTTCCAGCACTCAAGGGCCTCACTAACCTCCAGAACCACAGCCAGTTTTAATCACAGCCACAGCCCCATCTGTGTGTCCAGCTGAGGTGGTAGCTACCTTTGCACTGTCCTTATCACACACTGACAGGGCAACTTGAGTGAAAAAAAGATTTCTTTTGCCTCACAGAGGATGCAGAGGATCCACAGGGCAGGGGACATTCGTTTGGGACAGCTCATACATGGCAGAAAGGAAGTGGAAAGGAGGGGACACTGGTGATAGGAGGACGTGCTCCCTTTTCAAGATCGTCCATGCTGCCGCCCACAGCCAGACTGTATCTTTTCCTTCTATTAATCCTCACTGTTAATGTTCTCATAGTGTCACTAGTCTCCAGGGTGATTCCACAGGCAGTGAAATTGACACTGACGATTAATCACCACAAATACATATCTAAGCCTCAGGATCTGACCCTGAGGACTGTGTACTTTCAGCTTTGTTATTGCCTGGTTGCCCCCTTCAAAAGTTCAGCCTCTTTACACTCCCACCAATAATGGGTCTTTAAGATCCTGTTACGCCTTCCCATCTCCATGATGACTGTTCACGTTTGTCTGTTCCCATTCACCTGACTCCTCTGGCTTTAAGCTACTCCCAATTTGCAGATCGTCTGAATAACTTCAATTAGTGCATTTGGCCTTTTGTTTCCCATTTGAGCTGTTTCTTTAAGATCAATTCCAGGTCAACTGAAGATAAAGTCATCTTAGTTCATCTGAGGCATCCCCCCAAATTACCTCCTGGAGGATTTCCCTACCTATACGCTCATTAGAGATGCCTGGATATGGGTTTTCTTTTTGAGATTCTTGCAAAATCCATTTATCATTTAAAAAATTTTCTAGTTTATTAAGAACAAACAAAACCCAATGTCTTCTTTGCATCTCCCAGGAACTACTATTAAAGATCATCCTGGTGACCTTGGTCCTTGATGGAAGCCCAGCAGTGAGTGTGGTTCCTTCTCTGTTCTCCCACCTGCTGGTTCATAATTAGAGAGGCTCACAGTTGGTCAGATTAAACAATTATTGATCAGTGTTATTTGTTCAGAAATACTTTCCCTTCCCTCTCCCATATCTGAATTCTCCCAGCACCTCGGAGTGTCCTTAAGTTCCATTTAATGTGAGTAGCTGTCAGTTTTAACAATGCTATTTCCTGCTCACCTCCAGGCAATTTTGCTCTTACCATAGGGTTTGACCTGGATTGTAGTCAATTTGTCCCCATTATTTGCTCTGTTGATAGGATTCTGTAAAGTGAAGCCTCTCCACATGCCAGGTGGCATTAACATCAAGGTTTTTCTCTCCACTTGATTTTACTCTTTACAAGCAGACATACACCCTAGCACCGTGCCAGCCATATAGATATTCATAATCATTGTTAGCTGTTTCACGCTGTATATCTTAAACAGATTCTACCCTAAAGGATAATGAGTAAAATGGACACGATGCTCTCCTCTGGCAAAATCACTTCTAGATCTCTCAGCAAGGAGGCAAAAACTGTTTATTAAATTTGGCCTTCATTTATTTTTTTCCGTATTTTTCCAATTTGTTTTGTTAGGAATCCTTCCCTAATGGTGTGTTTATTTCCTCTAACAACATTTTTCTGTTTAGTCTTCTGGCTTATTTTGGTGAGTAAGCTTAGATTCTGTTCAAACAAAAATCCCTCTTCTGCATTCTCACACAGTGGACTGAGTTTCTATCTAGGTCATGTTTCATAAGTGACTCCAATCCACTTAATTCCATCTGCCTTCATCGTTGTTATTGACTCTGTCTCTAATGCTAGCATGCTCCCAGTCTGTGACTTTCAGGATGTAACTGTGCATGCCATTCATGTGTCTTTTATTAGCCACTGCTGGTGTCCTTGACATACTGGGCTTCTCCAGATGGAGAGAAGCTTCCATCCACCCACGGCTAATGTTGCGTCCACAGCTTCTGGCAAATCTCTCACGTTCATTTTCATTATGTACCGTGATTTTCCAAGTCACTAATTTGTCAGTGTGAATCCTCAACCTGTGTTCAAAAAGCTGTATATGTGTATCTGCTTGTGCATATGACCTTACATTTTATATCTGCAAACATTTTATATATAGTCTATGTTTATATGTGTTTATTTGCATGTCTATGTACATTTATATCAGTATGGTTATAGGCATATATCTCTAACACCTGGAATAAAATAAAAACTGCCTACAGGTGTTTTCGTTCTTGGCTTTTCAAATGAATGACTGCCCAAACAGAAAGTCAATGGACATACAAGATAGCAGTTATCAGCTCAGTAGTGGGGATGAAGAGGCCCTTAGAGATGCTCTGTTCCATCTGACCTCTCCTAGCTGGACCCTGACTCACCAGGCTGCATCCACACTGACTTACTTCCAGTCCTGAAGCATGCTTAGCTTTTTCGGGCCTCTTCTGGGTCCACATCCTACCCGAAACCCCTCATCCTGTTCTTCCTGTCGCAGATGAACTCCATGTTACTAGTTCATCTCAGAATCCCTGTTTCCAGACAGTCTGTCCTTAAGAATGCTTCCTTCCTCCCTCTACCCCGGGAACAATGTGCGTCTCTGTTGCAGGCACCTGTTACTAAGCAAAGCTGGAGGTTTTGTGTTTTGTTTCTGTTCTGTCTTCTACTGAAATAGCAGCCTACTCAGGGCCTGTCTGCAGTTCTTAGCCACTGCCTGACTTACAGAGAGTTCTGGTTAAGGCTTGCTGGGAGAAAGAAAGCTGCAAGTTCACAGAAGTTTGCTCAGTTCTAAATTCTCTGGTGCTCACTTTTGAAACTTTCAGTCTTAAAGATGCTTCACAAGTTGCCCTGCCCCACAGTCAATGTAATTAAGTTGTGCCTTGATATTTGGACTTGATTCCTAGCAGGAATCTAAAAGCGTATGTCAGAGGCCACTGCAAATAATAAACTAGAATAGCTTTGAAGTAAGTTCTAAATACATGAAAGGAAAACCTAGGGTACAGTCTCTGTTGATGGAATAAATAACATTTCAAAGTTAATTTCTCAAAAAGAACTCCCCCATGATACCATGTTCTTAGCTTCTAATATCAAACGGTAATTTTAGTTTTTAACTGTTCAAACAAAACTAAACATTTTGCATCCAAGTCCACAAAGAGTGGCTTTTAACAATGGTCCTTAGTAAGCCTTAGTTTTGGTTGACATTTCCCCTTTTACATATATTCTGAATGGGAAGCGGCTATGAAACGCAACTTTGCTTTGGAAAAATAACCTTTATGGTTTTGTGATTTATGCTTTCTTCTCTTCTTATCATGGAAAACTCTGCCCTTGTTGAACTAGACTTTTGCTTTTTAAGCCTATGTTATTTAAAGTTAAATTTTCTGCTACATCGAACCATCTAGTCTCCAATGATCTCCATGGGAAAACAACAGTAAAATTGTTTCAGAGAAACTTTAAGCATCATCAGCTTGTCAGCGTGACATCAGGATCATGTTTCATCCCTTTCCCCCCAAAGACATTATTGTTTACAGAATTCATAATTAAAATGTATTAAGGAATTTTCATTAAGACAATTTTATTGTCAAAGTTTTGAATACATGAAAGTGTACGGTACACCAGTATTATAATTTAGGAACTTGAAGATAACTTTCTTGTGGAACTTGGTGCGTTGCCTTGGACCTGTCCACAAACACACAGACCAATGCAGTCAGTTGTGCATGCTGACTGTGATGTCAGATGTGCATTGTTTCTCACCTTTTCCCAAGCTGCTGAGTACATGGTCTTCTTGCTAATGAATATTTCACTATACGTCATGTTTATCTGTTCAAATCTTTGCTAAAATAGTTATAGATACCGCAAAAATATTCACCAGTGATATTTATGCAGAGTATCTTTAATTTGGTTTGGAACTTTTAAATCCTAAATGACCACACTGATTACCTCTTTTACAAATTCTGTGTCAGGTATGGTAGCACCCAACTTTCAGAACGTTGATGGAAAGGGCATAGCCCAAGGCCCACCGTGGGAACGTGAGTCTCAGGCTAGCCTGAGCTGCTACAAACAAATGACTTGCTTGTCTTGTCTGTCTCCTACTGAAATACTTGTTGTCGTTGACTTATTTGAGTTTTCTGTACTTTGGGGACTTCACCCTTTTATAGTGTCACAGATGAACATTTTAAGGAGAGGTTCAAGTTTAGTTTAGTCTACTACTATTTTTCTTGAGAATTGTTATTTACTATGAACGTCAGTCTTATACTTCTCCCTTCAAAACAAATCTTGAGAGTTTCCTGGTAGACCTCAGTGATTGCTATTATGAAGTAAAATTTCCTCTTGCTTATCGAACTCATTGCACCTTTTATCATGAATTCTTCTAAATGGATATGAAAGTAGACTCATTTACTTAGGCGTCTGCTGAGACTCCTTCCCTCTCATCTGAGAAGCAGGGAACCTCTCTCTGGGTCTTGGTGTCACAGTGCGTCTAGGAAGCCATGACACCACCAGGCCATCCTTGCTTTTCTCTGAGCTCTCTGAAGCATGTTCTTTTCAAAGAAGTTGGTGCGAGTAGCCTCACTTGAGTTCTGGAAGCGCTAGCAAATAAGCGATTCCATTTCAGGAGTGTCTCCCTGGTCTCCCTGCTGCTCATAGATGAGCCAGCGATGCTGATCTCCCCTCCGTGCTCACACGCGGCGAGGAAGCTGTTGTACCCAGTAGCACTTGATACCCTCCTTCTCTTCATGGCGCCAAAGTCTGTGCGTTGTTGGAAGCTCTGCCTCCTGACAGATTTGTTTTTCTCCTAAGTGCCTTTGCTCAGAAAATACCACTTCCTTTTGGACTGAAAAGCAGGATGCCCACAGGCCGAGAGCCAGACAGTTCCATCCAGAAATGCTCTTCCCAGCCATGAGGGCTGAGGCAAGCGATTTGTCTGTAATCATCTCTGGTCTAAGTTTCTTTGTTTCAAAATGTGAGGTCCAGTGTCCTCGCATGCAGTTGTAATAAGAATAAGATATTGTACTTGGTACCCTTTATATGACGTAGTGTGCACAGAAAGGACCCGATCCTTTGTGTTGTAACCGTTGGTCTGGATGTTTGAGAAGCCGGTCATGTCCGGTTCTCCTTCCTAGGTTTTGCTGCATCATTAAAGGAAATGCTTCTCCTTTTTATTGCTGTGTGTGCTATAGGGAAGCAGCTTAGAAATGCCACCAACGCCCAGGCTTTGCACATGCCGTGTGGCAGTGGGAGCTGTGTTAATAAGTAGCATCAATTGCATATGTTGTTTACAAAACAAGCATGTTTCTGAACATCTTATACTTATAACCCTGTCTAATCCTCACCCAGTGAAATAGGTGCTGTGATTACCCCGC